>MU004311.1:0-291148 GCA_010405375.1 Lophiostoma macrostomum CBS 122681 | reverse complement strand
TAGCTAATATTAAATAGCTATAGAAGGTATAATAAATATAATAGTATATAGAGAGTATAAATCTTATTTTTCTTATAAAGTTCTTAGAATTTAAGTAAGTTATAGCTCTTATAGCTATTAATTACTAGTAGCTACTATATACCTACTTAATAATTCTTTATATACTTAATAAAGTATTCTAGCTAGATAACTTTTAGCTTATTTATAGTCTAGCTATTTTTACTTAGTATAATATACTAGTTATATAGTATATTCTTTTAGTACTAGATAAAAAGATAATACTAGCTAGTAAAGATAATAAAGGGTAAAATTACCTATCTAGCAGCGTTAATACCCTAGATTACTATAACCTACTTATAATTACCTAGCTAGATTACCTTTACTTAGCCGCGTCTTTTAGAGCTAGTAACTACTAGCTAAACTAATATCTTACCTATTATAAAGCCTATTTTATTAAAGTTATAGATAGTTTTATTATAGATACTATATATTACCTTAGTATATACTACTAGATTAATCTATATACTAATAACCTCTAGATTCTTATAGAGAGCTTACTATTAATTATAGGGTTAATTAAATTATATTATAAGGCTTAGAGTCCGCTTTATAAAGTTGCTAGGCTAGTTCTTACTAACCTAGCTAGCGCTATACTTAGTAAGTAGCTTATTTACTATATTTTATATAGTATCTAGAGTAGATATAAACCCTTATAAATCTAGGTTAAGTATATACCTAGTAATTACCTTCTCTTCTAGCTTAATAAGCTTCTTTAAATTAGGCTTGTAATTGCGTCGCGTAGTAGTTCCTACACGTTAGTTCTAGAGTATTAATTAAATAATATTAAACGTTAATGCAGCGCGTCTTTTGCTCTAAATTTAATATTAAGAGATAGCTAAGATAGTAAGAAGAATATCTGGTTTATTAGAGCTTTGCTGGAGCTTAGATAGTTAAGGTATAATAGTTACTAGTTGACGCGTCGCGAAAAGCTGGTGAGGTGGCCAGCTCGCTTGGGTGGCCAGCTCGCTTGTGGAACACGTTATCTCTTATCAGCCCGTGTGTTCGGTGCAGGTAGCGAACGTGAATCCCACCACGACTAGGAGTACTCTGCGGCGTATTCTTCGGGTACCGCTGCCAGAGAAAATTGTGTTCGGGACTCTTTCACACAATTTGTCTGCATCTCAATTGGAGGATCGCGTAAAGTTCGCTCTGGAGACTCAAGGAAGTCTCACGGAATGGGTGGTGACTACACCGGCCACTGCGTCTCGAGCTAAGGCCATCGCAAAGTTCACTGAATCTAAGGCCGCAAGAAATGCCGTTACTGAATTGGAAGGCACTTTGATCGACCCAACCTCCAAGGACAAGCTGCATGTGGCCCCTATCATCTCGATCAAGATGTCGGTATCACGTCGCGTTCTCCAGGCCATACAGGTACAACTTGATGAACTATCTCGCAGATTTTGGGGCTCAGACTACACTGCTCTAAAGATCTATGAAACACCTACAAAAGAATATGCTCACGTCAGGGTGTATGGCCAGAAGAAAGAATCGGTCTCGACCGCAAAAGTGCTCGTGGAGAACCTCCTAGCGGGGCATGTTGCCAGCGATAATTTCGGACCTATCAGCGCTCCATACCTCTTCCATACCACCTCTGATGCTTTTCTAGAACATGTCAAGACAGACCTTGGCGTCACCGTAATCCGTGATTTGCAGAGAACGGTTTTGCGGCTGTATGGGACGAAGTTGGGTGTAATTGCAGCGCAAGATGCAATAATCGGGAAACTCGAAGAGATGAAGTCAGAAACTCATGCCATCATCCTTGATTCGGTCACATTGGGGCCCGCCTTATCTGGTGGCTTCCGCCTTATTGTGGCTTCCCTTGGGAAGGATAATGTGAAAATTGACATCACATCGAAACTCAAACGAATACTCGTCAAAGGAACTGAAAACCAACTGGTACAGGCACGAAACATTCTTGACACCTATGCCAAATGACCTCTCGAGGCTCGGCTCAATTTTTTGGCCACCGACGACTCGACGGAAGAGCTATGTCCCGTTTGCTGGACCCCTCCCGAGGACCCCACCCGAGGACCCCACCAAGACTCAGTGCAATCATATGTACTGCAGATCTTGTCTCACGTCGCAATGCACATCTGCTGGCGAGTCAGACTTTCCGATTCGTTGTCTCGGCGCATCTGCCACGTGCAATTCACCCTTTCAACTAGCCGAGTTGAAGACGAATCTAGCAGCTAAAGATTATGAGAGCATGTTGCGAACTTCTCTTACCGGATACATCCGGAGTCATCCGCAGGACTACCAGTATTGCCCAACACCCGATTGCGATCGCTTTTACAGGACCACTTCCGCAGCTAGACCTCGAACATTTGATTGTGACGGTTGCCTGAGTTCCATTTGTACCGGATGTCAGCACCAGTCACACGACGGCCTCACATGTGAAGCGTACAAATCTGTGATTAAAGCTGAAAAAGATGGTACCGAAGAGCTCGCCAAGTGGAAGAAAGAGAATGATGTCCGCGATTGTCCAAACTGCAGCACGGCGATTGAGAAAAGTTACGGTTGCAATCATATGGAGTGCACATCATGCGGTATTCATATATGCTGGTACTGTATGAAGACGTTCAAGCGCAGCCAAGAGACTTATGCCCACATGTCGAAACAGCATGGCGGCGCGTTTGATTATCTTGAGTAATGGGCAATTGATTCCCGGCACGATAGTAGCAATGATCGTATACACGTAACAGCTATTAGCCTGACTGCGCCAAGTCGTTCGTCGCGAAATTTTCAAACAAAAGCTATCAACTTTTTGCTCTTCGGAATATGGATATTCAAGAATTCAAATGACTGCAGGTATCGCGCTGGTTGGGGGTAACTTCGCTCTCTTGCTTATAGAGATCATGAATTTGGGTCCAAGGATTAGATTACTGCAAGACTAGACTGCTTATATTTTGACATCCATCCAAGAGATGTCTTATACTAACGCTAGTGTCCTTATAACAACGCTAATGTCGCTTATTCTAGAGTAAAAATATAGGAAATAAAAGTAACGCTAATAATAGAAAAAACACTTAATATCTTATAGGAGTAGAATAGACTAGGAAAGTATAATAGACTAGAAAAGTATAATAGAACAGGAAAGCATAATAGAATAGGAAAGTATAATAACATAGGAAAGTAAGATAGAGGAAAAAAGCACTAAAAAAGGAGGGAAAGGAAAGTAGAAATAAGCATTGCTAGAAAGTAGAACATTTATATATATACTAGAGGAACTTGGTAGTTGGCTATAAGAGAAGGAAAACAAATCCAACGTCCTGTTATCTCAATACCACGATCTAATAACGCCCCTAGCCCATTGGCCCACCATACCCACCACGACCATAGCTCACCTGTCCACCAAAGGCTCCGCGACGATAACCGAGACCACTGCAGAAAGCTTCACTATGTCTTTGACAAGAACGTGGGCGGTGAGTACGTGCCGAAGTAGATAACCGGCTTTTACAAATGGGGCTCCTGTTGAGCTACTTTTATGGGCATGCTTACAGTTACCTGCGTAGAACCATCTTGGAATCGGGTGGTGTTGCCATGATGCATGTGCATGCTATAATGGCTGGAGGACCAGAAATAGACGTGTGCGTGTGCTATGTAGTAAAGGGATGTGGTACTCAGATAGAACCGAGGGCAAAGGAGAAAGTGATGCACTGGCAGGCGTGTTTATATCATGTGACCAAGGCCTGGCGGTGAATCACAGGAAGCCCCATGTGATGCGAACAATGGAAGGGGTATTCTTTGGCGGTTCGATGGAACCCCAGGGTGACTTGTGCCTTCGTAGGCGCACTTCATACGAGAGCTATTAACTTGCTCTTTGGATTTCTCGATATCCAATCGTCCAAGTGAATACGAGTACGGCAAAACTGAATGCGCTCGTAGACTGGCAGGCCTTGTTCTGCCAAATCCTCGCGAGGTGTGATTAGCAATAGCCTTACTCCAATCTTCGCTGGCCCAGATGCATCGATCTCAGATGGAAAGCCTCCTATCGTGGTAACAAAGAACTCTAGGAGATCGGCTTGCTTCGTTCGCCATTCCGGCCGCAGTTCTACGGCTCCTATTGCCGCTCCTCCGGGACCAGTACGAATGGAGTAGCTCCCGTTTCCAATGCGATCAACGTATAGCATTGCACAACTTGCCCATACGAACCGATAGTGTGAGGACGGGACAGTCGGATCAGGTTTCCAGATTTTGGGTAGGCCGTATGGAAGATTCAGGGTCCTTTGGAACTCCTTGAGGACATCAAGCCAATGATCTTGTGCTGATAACATGAGATGGTTGACGTGCGATTCAACGATGACTTGAAACTTTCCCCTTTCATCAATCAACCAACAAGTGACAGCCGAAAGGTTGTCCACTATGCTGTCACTCCCTTCGTAGATATCATGAAACTGCTCAGAGACTCTCGTCTCGGGAGTAGGCGGCTCATGGTACCATCCTGTCCAGGACCAGCTTGGAAAACCGTGCCGTCGAGTGCAGTGAGAAGGATATTCTGCTATCCATTGCAATGCGACCGGGAACGGCCATGAAGGAAGACCCCAATGGAAAATTTCGTTATTCCGTTCGAGGCGCACTAGAACACCTGTGATGGCATTGAGGAAGTCTTCTGGATAGCTCAGTTGTCGTCGAAGATATGCACCCATGACCTTTCTGAAGGTGCTCGAGAAGTATCGTCCGTCGTCTGGCTCGCGCCTGTAGAATGGAACGAGGGGTAGATCCCAGATATGGAATTGGCTGTGGTCATTTTGTATCCCGAGACCAACATGTTCGCTTTGGAGTGTGTCTTTGCAACGGAAGAAGGCGTATGGGCCCGTGAAGAAGAGGATTCGTCTCGTAAGGAGCTGTTCTTGCAATGTCCAAGCGCGAGAAGCCCATGTAGACCTAGCGATGCCTTCAGCTGCAATTTGCGGGCTGAGAGTAGCAACAAGACGTAAACCATGGCCGACGTTCGCGACTAGTGATTCGATAGCTGGTCGTCTTCCATGCTTGCCAAATGGTGACAGCCCAGCATTCGCGCCGTCTCCAGCAGCGGCAAATATGCCAAGGTATGACTGACTGTAGATGGCATCCATGGCGCGGATCTGGCTGTGTTTGTCTCCAATAGAATCTTGGATAATACAAAGACTATCGACCCATAGATATGGACACCCGATCTCGGCGCAAAGGTCAATGGCATCTAATATAGTTTGAGGTAGATTGGTGATACTGTCGATCCCGTTCTTCGTGATAAGCTTCTCGTAATTGCTCCCTTTCAACAGGAATTGACCCGCAGAGCCCCATACGTAGCTCAACACACAATATCTTTCGAGTTTTGTTGGTTGAACGATGCATCGATCTTTTACATCAATTAGTCGGAAGTCCTTCGGCAAGAATGCGCGTAAGTCAAGATTGTCATCCCATGGAAGACATGGCTGCTTGTCGCACACTGACAACCATGTTTGGAGCTCGGCTGAATCGAAGCTGTGCGAAATACGGACTTTTTCATCGGGCTCGGACTGTTCGATATCGTGACATGGCTGAATACTGTGATTGAGTTTGTTTTCCCCAATATACAGCTGAAGCTCTCGCCCACTAAAAACACCGCGTATGTCACTGCGGGGCTCATTGCTTCCAGTGCTTTTGGTCATGCAATGCTGCACTAGTTTGCACAACGTGCATATCGTTGAGGGGTTCTGACTTAGTATAACCTCTTCGCCGTGACATTGCTCCAGGGAATCGCTCTCGAAGAGGCGAACAATTTGACGACAGTCTGCGCAGAGGCGATGGTGTTTAAATCTGGAAGTAGTGTCCTCGGAACTCGGTTTCGGCCGGTCAACTACAGCTACGGTAGGCTGAGTAGGCTTAGACATGACATGGGATGAGCCTCCGGTGACCCTCATTAGCTGCCGGGTCATACCACCTTTATTTGCGGGTCGAGTGATATGCGATCGTGCTCTCCAAGTTAACCGGTGAACTATCGCATTCCAAGATCGCCTGGTAACGTGGTACACCGTCTGAGCTGCGCATCGACTTCGCCTAACCCTCGTCATGTAGACATCAACGTTGTTCCAAAATCTACTGGAATACGCCATACGAGTCGTGTTAGTTTGCCATCTCGGCGCAGTTGAGGGTGATTGAAGTCTTATTGATGAGAAGAGTCGAGAAGCCGGAAGGCTGTGCTCAGGACTGCAACCAGGGATGTGCGCCACCATATACGGCGATTGGCTGCATTATTCTAGGCAGCTGCAATGGCTCGTATCCCACTTTACCGAACTACCATGGCCCAGCGATATAAAAGTCGATGCTTTTTGAATTCCCAGTGAAGACATCAACGAAACATCAACCTGCTATCGGGATTCTACACTGAACGTCATAATATACATCAATACATTGTTACACGCGGAGATGAGTTCAGAAAGGCGACTTGTCGCCGTCATTGGGTGGGTATGTCCTAACTGTATTGTCCTAGACTATCTTAACAAGGTGTTATAGAGCTGGTGTGATAGGTCTTCAAACTTCTATATCCCTTCGCCAAGCGGGATTTGAAGTCGTCCTACTCGCTAAACACTTTCCGGGAGAACAATCCATTGAATATACTTCACCATGGTACGTATGAACACCGATGCACATCGAACAGATTCTGACATGCGACATAGGGCGGGTGCACACTGGCGCTCTCATGCTGGCGAAGATGATCTTGAACAGCAACAGTGGGACACTGAAACGTACAAGCACATGCTCAGCATCATCGAGAAGGAAACCAATGAGCCAGGGGAAAGTGTTCTTTCGGGGTTAGCAGTAAGTTTGCTATGTGAAAGCTTGTGATATGAATGGAAACTAATTACCACAGCTTCGCCACTCCCGATACTTCAGCACATCAGCATCTGCTCCCTGGTGGTCAAATCTCGTCCGAGACTACCAGACCACTCCCTCCTCATCCCTGGCACCCGGCACTCAACATGGCACCACGTACACATCGATCATGATAAACGCACCGATGTATCTCTCCTATTTGCTGCAGACTGCCCAGTCCCTTGGTGTCCAAACAATTCGTGCTGCCCTGCCCTCGAATTCTGATCTCTCCGAAAGCCTTCATATAGCTCGGAAGATTATCTCGGAGCACCACAACGGGGGGATCTCTGCATTCGTAAACGCAACCGGCATCTGCGCAAGGACCTTTGTCCCCGATCCAGCCATTAACCCCGTACGAGGCCACACCGTCACAGTGATCGGAGAAGCAAAGCAAATCACCACAATCGAAGCACCATCTTCCGCCGATCCGTCCTCAAACTCCTCGGAAAGTACACCGATAATGTATATCTTACCTCGTCCGCACTGCAACACTACGATTCTTGGTGGGACGAAAGATGTCGACAACTGGGACCCCTCGCCCTCCCCAGCGACTACCGCGGAGATCTTGAGGCGCGCGAAAGAATGGGCACCCGAATTGCTCAACTCAGATGGAGAATTTTCGGTGCTCAGTGAACAGATCGGACTGAGACCTGCGCGAAAGGGTGGCGTCAGGGTCGAGATTGAGAAAGTCGAGGAGTTTGTCGTTTGCCATAGCTACGGACATGCTGGTGCCGGCTATCAGAACTCCGTTGGGTCCGCAGAGAAGGTCGTTCGATTATTGGATGAGGAACTGTCTCGATATACATGAGTTTGCTTCGCTGGAGTTGTTCTGGTCACCGCTGCTGTGTGATTTGACTCAGGGGGGGCAAGAATGATTCGCCATCGCTTTGCTTTGTAGACGATGTAATGTATGCTAGCCGAGTGAGACTGTACATCTCTCAAGCTTTTTCATGGCTTCTAAGTAAGCCTTCTCGTTTCTCCTCTGCCTGTCCTTTAAATCTGTCTCACTTAGCCAGGATATGATGTAGCCAAACTCGGCAATCCCAACTCTTTCCCAAACACGTTCCGTTTGCCTGACAATCAAAACGCGTATCCCTAAGAGAAACTGCCCCAGCACCATACCAATGACATTTCCATGAGTTCCTGGTCTGACTAAATTCGGTTGATCAGGAATCACTCTGTAATCCAGCTCACCGAAATCATTCCCTCTAGGAATGAGGTCCCACAAATTAGTATTCGAAAGCGTGAGTGCAAATGCAAACACGGAAGCTTGAATGTTCAATAAACAGGAATATTTAGCTTCCAGTGTGAGCTTGTCTCCGAGACTTGTGCCGTTAATTGCAGTCTCGGTAAGGCGCAATGTTTCCCCTCCTTCAAGTTCGATCTCGACGGTGGCCGTGTACTCGTCAGGTAACAATTCGTTGTCAAACTTTCCACCATTGATATTGATCATGTCAAATGGACGCTGAGCCAAAAGCTTCCAGCCTAGCCATGACCACGATGGAAATAGTGACTGGCGGCGGACTCCCTCTAGAGAATAGGTGTACCAAGATATCCCGTGGAGTATTGTGAAATATTGAGAAGTTGTGAAACCCACACCCCAAACCTGAAAGACAGGCCGAAATCGGTCTCGGAATGTGTTGAGTACACCCTGGATCGCTTTGAATCGGTCTGAATCATAGGTGAGACTCCTTTGCACATAATTGTTGACATGAAGATAAAACGCCTCTATATCAGTACGAGTAGGAATTAACCGCGAAGGGAACAGTATAGCTGAAGCCGACCCCCCGTATGATCGGCCGTACTTGGAATCAATTGGCGTTACTATAGTCTGCACCCCTACCCGATGGATATTTGTGAATGTATGAGTCATGTCGCACTGATAATAGCAACCATTCGGAAGAAATATCAGTTTTCGAGGCGACAGAGTGGCTTCCTGGTAAGTCTTAAGATTGGGTTATGAAGTCAGCGCATGTCTTTGACAAGGTAGGGGGAGGCCGTTCAGACCAAGTTCTCTAAGGGGCCTTAGGTATAAGCCGCCACTTGGCACAGACTGTGTACTTGGGATCACTTACCCATCCCCTCGTAGACCACTTCGATCGGTTAAGAGCCTCTTTAGGGTTGCCAAGAACTGGTATAAGTGAGTATGTCCCCAGTTGAAACCCCTCGTCCAGGTCGCAATGGCACGAGGAGGCCCCAGGTAACCCGGAATGAGCATCCGTACCTCCTGCCGCAATGATGGTCATAGTAGCGCCTGCGTAGATGCTGCCCATGTTCGCGATTTGGTTGTGCTTTTCCATATCATCATTCTGGTCAATGCAATACCGATCGATCCAGAGAAATCGGAAAGAGAGCTGCAAGGTTACGAATATTGCATCTTTGATGACTGCTGGAACATCCGACAGATTCGCCTCCTTCTCCACATTTGAGCAGGCGCCCCAAACATAGCTTAGCGCTAGATACCGAGAGTTTGATGGTAGATCGACGACTTTCATACCCTCGCAATCAATGCATCGCAAGTTGATATTCCTGGGTAATGACATCTCCGCACACCTTTCTCCGTGGGTCATTGTACAGTCTTGCAACGATCTCGATATACCATCATACACTTCACAGCCATAGGGTGAGTGCTCTATAGCATCGCGCTTGCTCTCATGACCCGTGAGCGCCAGTGTGTCACCCCACTGCACATTTTCGAAGCCCCACTGTCGATGAGATAATGCAATAGCCGTACTGATGATACCCAACGGTAGGGTCACTTGCACCAGGCCTAGTATATCTGCTGTCGTGATGATTAAGTAGTGAAATTCCAAGTGGTCTGGTGGGTTTGATTTCCACCTTAGATCGCCAAAAAATATACAGGCTTTGCATGCTTCTTCAGTTCTCAACAACGGCCAGTCGTTGATGCCGATCAACACGACCTGTGAAGTCTTCAACTCGGACATTCGCAATCGCGTTAAATCGTTATACCAAATTGCATGGCATTTCTGACACAAGCCGGTCCCTAGACGACTTCTCCTCTGATTGTTGGGTCTCGTTGATATTGTCTGCAAAGACCAATGCTTGAAAGCTGGCGAGTCATAAATGCTCCCTATATTCTCTAAGTTTGGAAGACCCAGGAGCTCAAGGTTCCATACCCGATTTTGACAGGTCGTAAACATATATATTCTCCGAGAAAGGGCCATCAGGAATCTCAGGCATCATTTTGACGCCCTCTTTCTCATGTCTACTAATTGGCCTGAATTATTTAAGCGTATTCAATTCCAAGGTTGGAAAGATAAGCAGGATTACTTACTGATCATTGGTGGCGTCAGATGTGCATACTTCGTCTGTCTCAGCCTCGTCCACCTGGGCAGTGGGCACCTCCCTCTCCGGGCTCGGGGCTGCAGACATCGTCTCGTACTACCTCTCGAAAAAGACAGATCAACCGAAGCGAGAAAGGGCACCGGATGTTGCGAATGGAGCTAAGCGCGATCGATGAGAATAACAAGTACTGCGAAGCTGACGAGCCAGAAAACTTAGCTCGACACCCGACGAGGCTGTGAATATGCGCTTCGATCTCCGTGACGCGAGATAACAGCGATCGAGTCTGCGGATGCCACACAAAGGCTCCTCGATTGAATAGCTCTGGAGTCTGAAAAGGATTTCGAGCTTGCAAAATAGAAGCGCGAAGGGATTGAGAATGCAGGTGGGAAGGCTGAGCGAGGTTCGCTGGTCTTATCGACACGTCTCGGCTAGGCAACCACCACCTGCAAGGCTACCCAGGTGCAAAAGAGAAGAGACATACGAGATGTCGCGGAAAATCACTGAAAGGAGCTAAATACCTGACCTCCCAATGAACGAGAGCCATAATATCCAATATTTCCTTCCGTTCTCATCCAGCTCATGTCGCAGGTCACGTGATTCCCGCTCAGGTTCGCAAAAGGACCTGGAGACCAGATTCTTTATCTCAATATAAGACTTGTTACATTCTCTAGCTGGAATCCACTCGCGTTAATACTGCATTACTGTTTCTACCTGATCTGCACCTTCCGCTACACCTCTAGCATATCTAGACCTAGGTAACTAGCACAAGTAAGTCGTCAAGTCTACTCTACCTACTTGCAACTCGCACCTCCCATCTACTATATAGATCGTATAAAAACGCCAACGCTTCCCTATATCCAGACCAAACAAACTCCACTCTACTTCACGATATACCAACTCAAGTAGACAAACATCACATACAACCCGCAACAATTTCTCCTAGAACCCAAGGGTTTCACCTTCCCCCTAGAGTACTACAACACTTCCTACTCTACAAAATGTATGTGAGAAACCTACAGCATCCCTGACAGGATCTTGCGGCACTCCTACCCTTATAACCACGCCCAACAGTCAAGGTTACTGCATCATCAAGCCCTCAAAGTTTCCATATATCCGATCAAACTGATCCAATTTCTGTCCCCCTTCAATCGAGTCTCACTGTCCACCCAAACTACAACCAGTACCACCCTTGCGGTCTGGGTGCTTATAGACTTCCAAAGCGAACCGCAACACCTACAATCATTACATCAAGATACAAGAAGACACGCAAGATCGGGATCACGACTAACATCGAACAACTCAAGTTTTAAGAAAATATGTTGATTCATTTTTCATATCCATTAGCGACTAAGATACTCGCTATAGACATGCTTCATACCGCATTGACACACACTTTCTGCCTTCGAACGCAGTTCCTAGAAATGTTTCCATGCCCCACGCCTTTCATGATCATGTCGAGATCCCTAGAGACCTCCTAGCGCATCAAAGCATTTCATCATCCACCTCACCTTCCGCATCCTCATCCCAATCGCCATCCATATCCGAATCATGCGTGCCATCCAGACCAGCCGCTGCGACCGTCTGCGTACCCGCGTTTGCATCTACTTCAGCATCTGTATCATTGTCCGCCATATGTGCATCCACATCCACCTGCTCCCCGTCTTCTTGATCAGACGGCACATCCTCCACCTCAGTCGAATTCCCAACCGTCTCTCCACGCAGCAGCGCACCCACTCTCCTGTACCTGAGACTATACGCCGAAGGTGCCTTCCCACGGATCTGGATCTCATTCGTCTTCTTCCTCTTCACCTTCTCGCCGAACCAGTCATTTTGATCCTGGCACTTCAACTCCTTGCCAAACACGGCGTAGAAACCCGGAAGTGTCTCATAGACTGCAACCACCTCACCGTTCGCGTTGAGGTGCTGAGATACCTCAGCCGCGCCAACATCTACGAGCCAATTGAGCACGAGCTCGATTTCGAAGAGCTCGGCGGCGATGGATGTACAGTGGCGCTGGATATCGGACAGTGTGGCGCCGGGCTGGAACATCAGAGCTTGCATGACGAGGTTGAGGATACGGTACCACCACGGCCAGGTGACTTCTTGTCCATCGAAACTGCTCCAGATGGGTAGCAAAGCGTTATCGTCCTCTTTCCCTAGGAGAGGGGGCGGCAAAGGATCTTTCCACTCCAACTCAGGCGAAGCAGGGATTTGAGAATCTTGATGGGATGGAGTTGGAGGAGATGGAGATGGGTTGAGTGGATTCCCGAACTGATACGTCGACGTTGGCACAGCCTCAATTCCCCAGAAGAGTTGCTCACGAGGGATCGCGCGGCTTGCGTAGTGACATGGTTGGAAACCCCAGATCGAGATACGTGGAGCTGGTGCTTGCAATGCATTGTCAACGGGTGGTAGCTTTGGGACCAACTTGATCCTGCCCTCGTTGAGTAATGATAAAAGTCCCATTACCATACCATCAGGAGCAGTTCGTGACAAGGTGAACGTGCGTTTGCTAGGATCTTTGTTCGCGAATGCGCAGTCGAGAGAAGCTTTGAGCGAAGCGGCCTGGGTGAACACATCAAGCTCAAACATGCGGCGATACTTCATGGCTAATGAGACTGTGAACTCAAAATTGCGGCCCGGGAGCAACCGCCTGATCTTACGCATACGCAAAACCTTGTCTTCTATCATGTTGTTGACGACGCGTTCAAGCAGCGAAGTATCGAATTCCTTGAACTTGAGGTGTGCTTGTGTGCTATTGTATAATTCTTGAGGCGTAGCCGTATTCGAGCGTATCCATGAGCGTGCGCGGCTCGTGTCATCGCTCAGTGAACGTGCTGGCCCGATGTGGATGGGGGAAACATATGTGTAATTGAGAGCACGCTGGGCTCTGGTAGCGTAGCTGTGAGACTGGATGCTCCAGTCCACGGCATCGAAATTGAGATGCGGCATTTCTTCAACAGAGTAATCACTCAATGCCTTTTTCGTATCCGGGAGCTTGGATTGAGGTAGATCAAGGGTCTTCATCGCCCAGCGCACCAAAGCCGCCCAATCATAGGTCTTGGGGTTGTCAATGCTGTCTACCTTTCCGGCTGCATAAGCCTCCAGGAAGGCAGTTTGGAAATTTATGGTAAGGGTTTGAACTTCCTGAGCCATGTTAATTTGCATCCACTGCCACAAACCTTTTGTCTTCGTAAGACTGAAGGAAAGTTCTGAGCGGTAGACTGTCTGGACAATGTCCCAATCCATTCTATCCCCTGCCCCAGACATACAGCAAGCGATGACCAAAGTGAAGCAGAGCCTTGGGAAGTGTCCCGATGAATATGATTGCCGTACAATCCGCTTCGGTCGGGGCACTTTCTGAGAGAGTGTAGGATTCAGGCGCCACTTCCTGCCTTTGTCTATCTTTCTTGGCATGAAATAGACAGGATCGTTAGGATCGCCCGTAAGACCTGCCAGGCGTTCGGTTAGTGTGGGCTCAGGGTAAAGCTGTCTTCCCGGCCTCGAACGCATTCCGATTTTCGGTCTTCCCTTGCGCGATTTTCGGGGAGCATGATCTGAATCCTCATCTGACTCCGGGCTGCTCTTGTCATCGCGATATTCGTCCAGCATAAACCTTTGCCTCTTGGAAGGCCCCTGCGAATCACCATCCTCGTCAATGATCGACGCCTCTGTGAATCGGACCCTCTTGCGCTTGCCCGCTGGTAGTTGGACTTGAATTTCACTTGTCGCAGGGCCCGTCGCTCCAACGTCCGCGCATAGCTCTTTGCGAGATAGTCCCTTACGTCCTAGCCAAGGAGTCTTCTCGACCACGAACTCAAAGGTCTTAGTGTCAGTCACGGTAGCGACGTTAGACCTTTCTGGCTGGATTGCAACAGAGGAAGTTTCGTTCGTTGGTTGAGGGCCTCTCTTCCATGCGGTATCGGTTGAGAAGGTCCCATTTCCAGGATAAAATCGGACCCCCGGATTCAGCATGCGGGTCTCCATTACATGCATTCGGCGGGCGGGAGGAGATACTGTCAGGTGAACGAAAGCTCCTTTGTGCGTAACCTTCAGACCTCTCTCAGACCACCCCTCATTCTCGGTTGATTCATTAGAGGTGTACTGTGATTCTGAAGACGACGACATGTCGTCAAGGACTTTTTGCGCAGCCACAGCGGAATTGCCTGACCGTACTAGGCGACGCCATGCTAGCGGAATATCTTCTGATGAATCTGACTCTGCTTCTGAACCTGACTCTGATTCCAACTCCGACTCTGACAAAGTGTACGGTGAAGGAGAAGTGTCTCGGCCCAAGCTCATATCTCTGTTACGACCGTTGATTCGGGGAGCTATCCGAACATGGTTCCGCTGAGGCAGTTTGAGGCCATCGTTCAAGGTGTCCAACCTCTGGCGCCTCAATCGCCCCTGCGCACAAACATTTTCTCGTGGCTTAAGAAGGCTATACCCGACCTTACCCCGTGGAGTATGATCCCCGTCTGATGCCTCATTAGGATTTCGTTTGAGGGGCTTTTTGTTACGCGGGAAAACCGCGTCCGGGTCTATTGACAGATCCACTGCAGCAAGAGGGATCTTGCGGCTAGATTCGGGCTCTGGATCGGTACACAAGTCCCGTACCGCTTCTGGGTAGTATTTTCTCGGGTACGCCTTGATCATATTAATCTGCATTTCTCGGATTCTCGGATCATTTGGTGGAATGGAGGTCCAGGCTATTATGAACCTTTCGTACGTGGTAGATCCATTCTTGTTGGGAACTCTAAAGGCAATTTTCTTGATCTTGTGGTTCTCCCCCTCTATCATGCTGTTGATTGTGTTGGTCAACGTACTGCGCTCGGGCTTGATCATGTTCTTGCCAGCACGTTGTTCCCAAAGGGTCCAGAATGGTTGTACGATTTCCCCGTTGAGTGGGAAAACACCATTGCACCGCTGTATGATGTCAAGAATGATGGAGGTACGTAGACGCCATATGTTTCCTCTTCCTAGGACGACCCCCCGGGAAGTAAATATACCTTCTTTACGCCGAGGCTTGTTTTGCACCTTTGGCAGATGGGACGCATCAGCATCCTCTTCTGTCGAGGCTACGATGGTCGACGTATCGTCTACAGGGTGTTCGCTGCTTCCGGGCTCCTCGTCACTGAACGGTCCAGCGTGTCGTGGAGTTGGCGATGGGACCTGTGCCACAACAGTGGTGCTCTGTTTCTCTGATGGAGAGACTTCTGGATTTTGACTGGAGTTTTCCAAGCTCGACGGCCTCTCTTTGGTCTTCTTCTGCAGGCGATGTGTATTGATCGCATTCCATGAGCGTGAGGGCGTCTGTATTGGGACTAGCGGAGACTTAGCGACTGAATCGTTTACACTGTGGATGCTGAGCGGCGATGCAATCCTAGGTGAAGGATGTCGCGAGAATGCACGTCCATTACTCGCGCTGGCTGGAGAGTGGATATCGTCACCTGTGACTGTAATGACATCTGCCGCAGAACCGTCTGCATTTGTTGTATCTGGAGAAGAGAGCTGCAGGGGCTCATGCGTCTCGATTGAAGTCATGTTCTCTGCTGCCCAGCTCGATAATAGCCCACTGGAATTTGACAACTTGAAGATGACCAAGAATGCTTTCCTGGGCCGGCCCTTTTCACCTAGTCGAGTTGCAAGTGGATCAAGATAAACGCCTGGGCGAGTTCGTTCGGAAAACTTATCCAGTATCGCCTTTTCAGCATTTGTCAACGACGACGCCGAAGCTAGACGATACGGCCCAGGGTAATCAGGAATTGTTGTTTTGGTTGGACTACTCGACCATCTGCTGCTCATTGCTGGATTCTCTTGCTTCAAGACATTGATGGGGGGCATGTCCGAAACAGTGCTGTCGCCAGCTTTGCGAGGTAGGGACAATGTATTGTCGACCTTTCGTTGTTTAGGGATTCTCGCCCTTCCTCCGGAGGAGTCAGCCTTCCGCTTCACGCTGGCCAATGAAGGTGGCGCCATGACAGGAGTTGAAGGTTCTTGCAGGCCTGCAAGATGTTCCGTGTCCGCATGATGCGACTCGCCAGTCTCTTCCACAGGAATAGACGCTCTCTCTGAGTTCAAAGTGCCCGGGCTTTCCAAGATACTATCTTCGTTCGCTGCCTCAGCGGTGCCGCCGTTCACTAGCTGGCGGTAGTGGTCAATGACGCTCTGTGCCAATCGACCATTCTCTGGTAGACCATGCTGTTTGCGAAACGCTTTTGTGAAGAGTGTCGGCTCCGTTTGGGGCTTTCGGCGATACTTCTTCTTATTATATTTTCCCTTAGAAGACTCTGCGCTGTCCTTGTGTAGAACATCAGGCAGCGAACTGGGATCTCCCGTCTTCCTCCGGTGAGCTTTGATCTGTTCTTCCAAGTCGGCACCGAGGCGACCCCGTGGAGATAAACCCAATGCTTCACGCTGATCGGAACTCAACAAAGGAATCATTGACTGACGTCTCACTCGAGAGCTGATAGATCCAGGGGTGTTCACATTCTCTGGTGTCGCTCGAGCACGAGAGGACGGGCGACTGTCAGCATCTGCTTGCCAGTCCGAGCGGTCCTGTGCACTATTCAGGCGGGCTTGAGGAGTTTCGTCTGTCTCTACTCCGGGTTCAATTCTCTCCTTGATCGTGGTAGTCAGTGGCTGCGGACTGGATGTCTTAGGCTTGCCAAGCTGCCTACTCCTCTCAGGTCCCATCCGGTCCCATACCCTCTCTTTCGGTCGACGGCGTCCAGCTACCGCGGCGCGCGCTTCGGCGAGGGTGGAAGATCCGACACGGCGGTAGAAATCACCAAAACCAATCTTCTGGAAGCCCCACTCGCTGAGCACCGCTTCTTCTTTATCCCCTTTGGGACGACCTCGCTTTTCAGACGAGGCCATTTTCGACGCTTCTTTGCTCACAGCTTCCCATTCCACATAACCAATATCGACGGCACCTTGGAAATGTCCGTGAGAGCGGTAGATGTAGTGAACAAATTTCTTCTCCGAAGTGACGGTGGTATCGCGGATGAGCGAAAGATGGCGTAGCGACAATGGCTGGCTAGTCTCCCAGTGGTCTGTCAAACGACTGAGTTGCGACTCCGCGGGTCGTTTCCAGAATCTGCCCATGGCCCTCTCACGTATCTTTGTAGAGTCGCATCCATCGACGCCGGATAAGAAAACTGTGTCGAAGATGAGATTGGCGATGAGGCGGTCTGGCTCCCATTGAGGGGGTATGCGGGAGTCATCGGCCTCTTCCTCTGATTCCGATTCCAAGTCTAGGTCTAGGTCCCTCATCACCTCATCACCATCTTCATCTTCTTCTAGAATCTTTTCGGTGGCCTTCGGGGCAACACTGCGCCGGCCTGCAGAGAGTGCTTTGACGTCATCCTCATTTGGAGCTCGCAGCAGTTTGAGAACCATGGGTGGTGCATTCTTACAACTCTGCTTGTAGACCCGCTTACGCTCCAAGAACCCAGACTCCTCAAGTCGATAGACAGCGTTTCGAACAGCACGACCGTGCCATTGTTGCATGGTCAAACCCTGATCAAGTAAGCATGTTTGTGTGTCTGAGCGGCGACGGACCATACCAGCTTCTTCCTCAGATCCCTCATTGGAAAAAGAGGGGCCTCTTGAAGGACCCTATACAGGACCCCAACGAAATTGGAGATGATCATAGTTCTGTTCTGAAATACGTCTTCTATCCTATCAGAACCCTTAACGAAACGGGCTTCTTTGAGAAATTTCTTGTGGATGCACAGGCTCGTTCGCATTCCCTTGTTGACGGGTATCTTTTCGATATATCCATGTTTGGCAAGTTCGTCTGTTCTGCTGGGCACCGAACGTTTGTCTTGTAAGCTAAGCTTGACTAAATCAGGCTGCAAAATTCCGTCTGCGCCATGAGCAGCAATGATAGATAACAGCATAAGCTGCATGGCTGGCACTTTTTTGTAATCCATGGCATGCCCTGTAAGAGCATACCACATCCGATTCTGACTGACATAAATCCGCGGTGCCGTTATGTCAGGATCAGGGGCCTCGAATACTGGCTTCTTGAGAAGATAACCCCGTGGGACCTTGCGAGGGCCGCGGGCAGTGCCATTCACCTTCAGCCCAGCATACCCTGACTTTCGTTCTGCCTGCTTCTGTTCTTCGGGAGGCGGAAGCGATCCTGAGACCGCCGGTTCACCGCCGGGGTTATGTCGAGGAATATGGGCATGTTTCACCCGAGTAGCAGCGTCAGCGTGCTGATTCGTGGGAGCAGGCGACCTGACTTCATGGGACTCGACGTGGAATGCCGCATCTCGGGGAGGGACGACGTGCCCCTCGGTGTTCAGCCGTTGTCTTAGCGAAAGTTGGAAGAGAGGGTTGTTAGTAGCGAGGCGGTTCAGATCATCCCGTGTGTATGGGGAGCGCGATGGCTTTTCTAGCGCTGGCTGTGCGAGAGTTGGCTCATCACTACTAGTACCAATTTCTTGGGTCTCGAAAGCCTCGAACTCTGAAAGAGTCAAACTGCGTGCTTCTCCACGGTACCATATTCGGACATCCTCCTGGCCAGAGATCCATTCCCAGACTTTGTTGTAAAAGGACGGCTCGATTTCGTTTTCTGTGCCATGACCTGCCTGTGACTTTTGATAGAAATTTCGTACAAATCGGCGGAAGTCTGCGCTAGTGGCACCTATTTGCGCGAGTCAGTTGACGTAACTTTTGCAAAAGAGAAATGGAAGCGGGGTGAGGTCGTGGCTCGAACTCGCTACTGCGCGAAGGCGCGCAACAGCGCTCAACACGCAGGCTGACGGTGAGACCTGCGAATGTGTTTCCGAAACAGGCAGCAAATTAAACACGGGAGTTCCCATTTCGCATCTTGAAATCATATAGACTGAGCAACGAGCAGGGTAGGAATAGCTACTTACCAGGTACGCCACAGAGAGCGACCTCTGCGAGCAAAAACTCGACTAGATCGTCGAACCCTTTAGCCATGTCTCAACCACCCGACCCCTTACAACTTCCAGCGAGGGCGCAAATTTGGGGGCCGAATTCCTTAAAGCATGCCGGAAGTGAGTTGGAAGAGGGTCGAACAGAGGGTCGATCTAGGTTATGCAGATGCGCGGTGAGTCGTTGGAAGCCCTTGCAGCTGAGAACGTCGCTTTTGGGTGGCGCGGGGTCGCGCTTTTGGTGGTGGGGGTGCTTGGCTTGGCGGTGTGGCCCAAGCTCCTCCAAATGCTCCAGAATCCATGCTGTTAGGATCACGTTCAAAGCATCGCTCCACCTTGGCTGTGTTCGTTACTTGCAGCAATTCTGTCAACAGCGGCTTCGGGACTCCCGTGTCAAGGCGGTTCAAAGTTGCACTCACCATGATCTACCCTTTACGATAGCATACCTCTCGCGTTATAATCTCAGCCATGTCCTTTGCCTCACCCTTTGCAAAGTCTGCTTCCAAGCCCGGGCATGGCTTGATTGTGGTTGCCACTCTGCCACCGGATACTCCTGTTCTTCGCGATGTCTCATACCAGTATCCACTCAAACTCGTGGCGCCGGACCCTCTGCCTCCACCTCAGGAACAGTCTACGGATGACGTGCGTGCTCCACGACTCGTTCATACTGTCTTCATCTTGACTTACGGAGGAGGAATAGTCGCCGGAGACAGCATCGATCTATCGGTTCGCCTAGACCAGAACACCAGGCTAGTACTACTGACTCAAGGTTCGACCAAGATCTTCAAAACACCGAACTCGGGCCTGCTCTCGAGACAGCACATGACTGTGACTGTTACTGCACACTCCGCTCTTGTATATCTGCCCGATCCCGTGCAGCCATTTGCTCAAAGTGCATTCTCGCAATCTCAAGTCTACCATTTGGAGAATGAGCAAGGGAACCTATGTGTCTGCGATTGGGTCACCAGTGGTCGTTCTGCACGCGGGGAGAACTGGAACATACACGAGTACAGAAGTCGCAATGAGGTATGGGCTGTGAGAGGTGGGCCAGAGGGATCAGTAAAGCCAAGGCTGTTGCTGCGAGACAATCTGATCCTCGACAAGAAAGGACGAACTGGCATGGCATTTTCGGAGAGGATGGACGGCTATTCGGTATTCGGCACACTCATCATTCGCGGAGCGCTATTTGCATCTTTGTCGACCTTCTTCCTGGAAGAGTTCGAGGCGCTGCCCAGGATCGGGAGCAGGAACTGGGGGGATTCTGCGCAACCTGAACTTACGCCTGGGGAGCAAAGGCGAAATCAAAGGCAGCAGCGTGAGAAGGATGATGGCCTCATTTGGAGCGCGGCACATGTGCGGGGATTCGTGCTCATCAAGTTCGCAAGCAGAGAGGTCGAGGGTTCGCGCAATTGGTTGAAAGACTTGTTCAGAGAAGAAGGCTCGATTATCAAGTTATTTGGAGAGAGAGCACTGCTTTGCTTGAAGTAGGTTCGTAGATGGCTCGAGATACCCTGTACAATCCAGATATTCCATTCAAGAAGTTGGGAGTAGGTTCACGGCCCGCTAGCTTTCGTCTCCCATGATCTTTCTAGACCAGGATTCAGTCTAAACGAGAAAGGCGAAGTTTCAGTGAAGCCCGCGTGGGATGACATCTGGAGTTTAACCCTTGGATAATTAGTGTCTTGGCAGGCCATGACGCCAAACCTGCGTTCTTCGAGGTCCCCGTCTCCGTCTCACGACGCATGCGAACTCTAAACAAACATGGCCTGAACACCCTATGAAGCCTTCACGGAGCATTCGACGATTACAACCACCACCATGAGCGGCAGGCTCGCCTCTGCCCGGCTTGCTACCCTTGCGCGCCGCACGGTTTCGAACACGCCACGGCGTCCCCTCTCCTACATTTCCAACCAGCTGCCTGCCGGGGGTCTTCTGCGGACGGATGCGGGGCTGCGGCTTGTGAAGCGGCGGCCATGGCCCCTCGGCAGCTACGCTCTCCATAATATCCCTGCGACGCGCTCGATATCCTTTGCGAGGTTCATACCAAAGCTCGTGACCAAGTTCGCGACGGCGGGCGCGGCTGCCGGAGGGGCTGTGATCGCAGGCGCATCCTACCTGCAGTATCAAGCTGGTCGTATGTGTGAGCAAGACTGGAAATGCTGATGAGATACTGACTGATCGTAGAGGCCGGCTCCTTCGCGGTTGGCCTGTTCAACAAGACCAAAGACGGCGCAACCGAGTTCGCGAGCGGAGCGTATGGGACCGCTACCGGCGTCTTTGACCAGATATCACGCGGATGGGACAAGACTAAAGGAGATGTGCAGAGCGTCGAATACCCGGAATGGATGCAGCGCCTAATGACGCGAGATGGTACCCCAGGCTCAGGTGGCGGAGGCGGAGGCGGGCAAGAACCGGAGGAGCCGAAGAAGAGCGGTGCTGGAGTCGCTGCGGCTGGAGCTTCCACGGCTGCCGCGTTCGGATACTCAGAGGAAGAGGATGACAAGGTCGAGGGAGAAAAGATCGCACGAGACGAGCAGATGATGATGCTGACGAAAAAGATGATCGAGATACGAGGCTTGTTACAGACCGTCGGACAGTCAGAGTCGCTCACCCTGCCCTCTATCGTGGTTATTGGTTCGCAGTCTTCAGGAAAGAGCTCGGTGCTAGAGGCCATTGTCGGACACGAGTTCCTCCCCAAAGGATCCAATATGGTCACTCGTAGGCCAATTGAGCTAACGCTCGTAAATACTCCCGACGCGCAAGCAGAGTATGGGGAATTTCCTGCGTTGGGGCTCGGCAAGGTTACAGACTTCTCGCAGATACA
This sequence comes from Lophiostoma macrostomum CBS 122681, assembly GCA_010405375.1. Lineage (NCBI taxonomy): Eukaryota > Fungi > Ascomycota > Dothideomycetes > Pleosporales > Lophiostomataceae > Lophiostoma > Lophiostoma macrostomum. Next base: position 269,212 of record MU004311.1, on the reverse strand, counting down.
AAAAACCTTGACAGATCTGAACTTGGCGGTCCCCGCGAGCCAATGCGTCACGGATGATCCAATCCAGCTGCGAATTTATTCGCCGAATGTCCCGCATCTCTCGTTGATCGATCTTCCGGGCTACATCCAGGTCACAGGAAGAGACCAGCCACCAGAGCTCAAGGAGAAGATTGCGGAGCTGTGTGAGAGGTACATCCAGCCGCCCAATGTCATCCTCGCGATTTCGGCGGCGGATGTCGACCTGGCGAACAGCACTGCTCTCAGAGCCTCTCGAAAGGTCGATCCTCGCGGCGAGCGCACTATTGGCGTCATCACAAAGATGGACTTGGTCGACCCGGACCGTGGCGCCAGCCTACTCAGTGACAAGAAATATGCGCTGAGACTGGGCTATGTTGGGGTCGTATGCAGAGTGCCTGCCAATGCGACTGGATCCAAGCTATTCAATAGGGGTAATGGCAACATCACCAACGCCATTGCAAAGAATGAGAATGCGTATTTCTCATCTCATGCCGAATTTGGCCCGGAGTCCCATCTTGACACTGGAACGAACAATCTCCGAAAGAAGCTTATGCACGTTCTGGAGCAGACCATGGCTGCGAGCCTCAAGACGACAGGTGAGGCGATCCAACGAGAATTGGCGGAAGCAACGTACGAGTACAAGGTGCAGTACAACGAGCGTCCGCTGAGCGCAGAGTCATATCTCGCAGAGTCGCTCGATGCATTCAAGCATTCTTTCCGCGGATTCACGGACCAATTCGGTCGGCAGCAGGTCCGCGAGCTTTTGAAGCAGGAACTTGACCAGCAAGTTTTGAATCTTCTCGCACAGAGATACTGGAACAAGCCATTCGAGGACTTGAGCGCACCGTTGCCCGAGAGCGATCCGCTGAGCAGCTTGGCAAAGGCTGACCCGGAGGGTGAGCAGCAGATTTGGCAGATCAAGCTTGACAGCTCAAGCGCGGCACTGACGAAGCTGGGTGTTGGCCGATTAGCTACAAGTGTTGTAGCAAGCGCTTTACAAGCCCACATTGACCGCCTTGTTTCCGTCTCTCGCTTCAGTGCTCATCCGTTCGCACGGCAAGCCATCAGCGAGGCATCAACGTCAATACTGCGAGACCTTTCGTACGACATTGCGGACGAGCTCGAGATTTGCATTAAGCCTTACAAATATAGGATCGAAGTCGAGGACAATGAGTGGACGAAAGGCAGGGAGAATGTGGCCAATGTTCTGAAGGATGAGCTGAAAGTCTGCGAATCTGCAGTGAAGAGGCTTGAGGACCAAGTGGGCGGCCGGAAGAGAGTCAGAGATGTCATGGCTTTCATTGACCGCGTACGAAGCGGCCAAGTTGTGCTCGAGGGTGATGGCATTGGTGGTGCCGGTGGCTTCAGCGCCGCACTCTTACAGAAGGGTATATCAGAGTCCTACCTTGCACAGTATCCTGCGCTAACATAGGCTTTTCCCAGGGCGAGAAGCAGTGTTCCTCCGTGATCGCGTTGACGTTTTGAAAATGCGACTGCTGGCGGTCAAATCGAAGCAATGTGCGAACAAGAAAAACAAATACCATTGTCCGGAAGTCTTCCTCGATGCCGTGGCTGATAAGCTCACCACCACTGCCGATCTCTTCTTGGACGCTGAACTGTTATCAAAATTCTACTACATTGTATGCCAAGCTTCCTGTTGCAATGCCTAGCAACTCACGGCTAACGCTCTTCAGTTTCCGCGCGAGCTCGACGCTCGTCTGGGTCGTGGCCTCTCCCAATCCGAAATCGACCGCTTCGCACGTGAAGACCCCAAGATCCGACGACACTTGGACGTTGTGCGACGGAAAGAGCTGCTTGAGCATGTCTTGAAAGAGATGGAGAGCCTTAGGCAGTTGGAAGCGCGAGAGAAGCGCTACACGGCGAGGCGAGAAGAGGGAAGGGAGAGACGCAAAGGCGGGTGGAGCTTGTTTTGAATATTGAGATGAAGACACTGCATCGCTTGGTTGGCGTAGGCTTAGACTGACTGGCGTTTGGAGCGCAATGCTTGATGCTTGGGATGGCGGGTGCTTGCATTGATACCATGATGATAGGGTCTAGGACTAGGCTGCTCGCTGCTCTGTATGGAATATTGTAAAACGACTCTCATGCTTGCTGTATGGAACTCCATTGTTCTTCCTACATCTTCACTTACCTCGACTAGTAGGTTCATCATAATGGAGATGTTATCTCTAGGAGAATTATCATTGGCAGCTAATACGCTTTGGCGACTCGTCATGACCTATATTAACACTTTACTATCTAGGTAGCATGTCACAACGTCAAAGCAAGGCACTATATTCCGCATCAGATGTTCGTTCTGATGTGAAACGAATGTAGACGTGACAGAAGTGAACCTTGTATGGCAAGGCTCCAAGACCTAGCACATAAATGAAAACTCCCACGACTTGGTACGTACAAATGCATCACTCACAATGCGCTTTATCGATAACATCACTATGGATTCCCGCCACGCCAAACCCGAGCCACACTAGTTCGCGTCATCTTAGCAGCACCTCCGCAATCACCGCAACCTCGCTCCTCGTCTCTTGCAAATGTCGGCTCCGCAGCCCGCCGACAGGAAACGCAAGCACTCGAGCAAATCCATCCGCGACCTCTTCACCACCCAGTCCAAGCCCAACGCCGCCGCCCCGCCGCTCTCGCCCTCCAGCAAGCGCACCCGTCTGGACAGCTCCACCACCACGGCAGGAGCTACGGCTACAGCTATCGCCCCAGCTACGGCAACCTCGGCACCGCCCGTCATGAGCACCGCCAACATGTACCACTTCCCCAGCCGGCGGGCCGACATACCAGGCTCGACCGAGATCATCGATCTGAGCTCCAGCCCGGACGGCTCCGCGAAGTCCTCCACGCCCGCCAAGACGGGGATCAGGAGGGCGACGCCGAACATGCACGCCGCAACAAGCGGAACCGGTCCGAAGCGCATGCTCGTCAAGAACTTCCGGCCCGCGCGCAAAGTGGATCCCAAGGTCTTCCTCGAGCAGACGTGGGGCAAGGTCGAGGGCGCGCTGGATACGGTGTTTGCGCAGGGCGAGATCGATTTTAGCCTCGAGGAGCTGTATCGCGGGGTCGAGAATCTGTGTCGGCAGGGTATGGCGGGGGATGTGTGTGAGCGGTTGGTGAAGAAGTGTAGGGGTTATGTTGGTGGGGATTTGAGGGGCAGGGTCACGGATATGGCGGGCAGGAAGGATGTCGATGTGCTGAGGGGATGCTTGGGGGCTTGGGGGGTCTGGATGGAGCAGATGGTACGTTTACTGTTGCCCCAATAGATTGCATGGGGGTTGGAAGAAGGGGATGCTAATGTGGGATTGCAGAAATACGTCGACTGGGTATTTTGCTACCTCGATAGGTCGTACCTGTTGCCGAAGCAGGAGTCGCTGCACGATATCGCCGTCGACCTCTTCCGAACGCTCATCTTCGAACATCCGAAGCTGAACAAGCGCATCGTGGATGGGGCCTGTGATTTGATTTCGTTGGATCGAGAGGGCAAGGATCTGGATCGAGAAACATTTGAGAAGACGATCAAGATGTTCCACGAGATGCAGGTCTACACGAGATACTTTGAGCCGCGGATGCTGCAGCTCAGCCAGGAGTTCGTGGCAGAGTGGGCGGACAGGGAGGCAGAGGGCAGTCTGCCGCAATACGTCAAAGCTGCGAGGGCGTTGATGAAGGGCGAAATCTCGAGAGTTGAGGTCTTTCGGTTGGACGGCTCGACCAAGCGGGATCTGCTTACACTACTCGAGGATCATCTTATATCCAGAAAAGAGTCTCGGTTGACGAACGAAGACGATTTCGCTGATCTCCTTGAAGACAATGCAACGGATGATCTCGGCCTCCTTTACACGCTCCTGGAGCGCCGGAAACTTGGTGGGAAACTTCAACCTGCGTTCATGAAATGGATCGAGGACACAGGCACGGCAATTGTGTTTGACGAGAAGGATCAGGATGGCATGGTCATCAAGCTGTTGACTCTAAAACGACAGCTGGACACCATATGGAAAGTCTCGTTCCACCGGCACGCGGAGCTTGGTCACGGCCTGCGCGAGTCTTTTGAGACGTTCATGAACAAGACCAAGAAGTCGAGTAATACCTGGAACACGGATAACTCGAAACCCGGTGAAATGATTGCAAAGTATGTCGATATGCTGCTGAGAGGCGGCGCGAAGGCTATCCCTGCGCAGCTGAGCGGGAAAGCGGAGAAGCCTGTCATTGTCGATGCGGAAGAGGATAACGAGGACATTATGTTCGATGAAGACACGGAAGTCAACAACCAGCTCGATCAGGTGCTCGATCTATTTAGATTCGTACATGGAAAGGCTGTGTTTGAGGCTTTCTACAAGAAAGATCTGGCTCGCCGGTTACTAATGGGCAGGAGTGCGAGTGCTGACGCAGAGCGGAGTATGTTGTCGAGACTGAAGACTGGTGAGTTTCATATCGTCCATTTTCTTGGAACGTTCAGTCACTACTAACACAGTACAAGAATGCGGTGCAGGCTTCACAGCCAACCTCGAGCAAATGTTCAAAGACATTGAACTTTCGCGCGAGGAGGGGTCCTCGTACAAGACAATCCAAGCAGAACGCGGGCATAACACAAAGTCATCTCTCGACCTTACCGTCAACGTCCTCTCCGCCTCCGCCTGGCCTACTTACCCAACCGTTCCCGTCATCATCCCTCCGCAGATCAAGTCCTCAATCGACAAATTCGAAGCACACTACAAATCCAAACACTCCGGCCGGAAACTGGACTGGAAACACGCGCTCGCGCACTGCCAAGTCAAATCCAAGTTTCCGAGGGGTAACAAGGAGTTGGTGGTCAGCTCTTTCCAAGCAATCGTGCTGCTACTCTTCAACGGGCTCAAGGAAGACGAACATCTCGACTACAACTACCTCAAAGAGGCGACCGGTCTCCGTAAGTTTCTCATGCACACTATGCCCTGTTCCCCTACACTCGCTAACAACCCCTCACAGCCCCACCCGAACTAAACCGCACCCTCCAATCCCTGGCCTGCGCCAAACTGCGGCCCCTCACAAAACACCCCAAATCACGCGACATCTCGCCAACCGACACATTCACGCTAAACGCGTCCTTCAGCGACCCCAAATACCGCATCAAGATCAACACGGTGCAACTCAAAGAGACGCTGGCCGAGAACAAGGCAACCCACGAGCAGGTGGCCGCCGATCGCAACTACGAGACGCAGGCGGCGATTGTCAGGATCCTGAAGGCGCGCAAGACGATTGGTCATAGTGAGCTCGTCGCCGAGACGATTCGCGTTACGAGGTCCAGGGGTACCCTGGATGTGCAGGGGATCAAGCGCAATATTGAGAGGTTGATTGAGAAGGAGTTTTTGGAACGCGAGGAGGGGGGTGGGTATAGCTATATTGCGTAGTGCGGACGGGAGGGGGATGGGGTGGAAGAGGAGGAGGAGGATAAGGAAAGGGTGGTGGGATGGGTTGTATTTGGGTTTGGGAAGGATAGACAGATGTCGAATACGACGATGCTCGAAGGCATATCTCCGCAAGTCTTACTCGATGGAGCGGGCCGTGTGGCGATGGTGTCGCGTCCTCTGTTACGCATGGCGTTAAACATTTGCCGGGGTAGCTGACGAGTGTATATCGAGAAACTCCTTTGACATGTCTCGCGTGTTCCCTGACCCTTCCGCTATCGTCCGAGTTGAGTTGGGTTCAGGTGAGTGTTCAAGTTCAAGTTCGATGCTCCGAAATCTCAACTTACACGAGAGATCTGATCAGTCGTAGGAAGTGGTTCGATGTGGCACGATCGTGTGGCCTGGGGTGGGATGTGCGGGCTTGTGAGGATGCAGGAGTCATTGGGAGGGAGGAGTGAGTCATTGTGCTGATGAATGTCCTGTGTTACCTCCATCGTTGATGATGGGCACGCTCGGTTTACTGGTGTACTTAGGTGCTGGGATTGCATCGCTATCGCTACCTTGATACCCTGATCGGAAGATTGTCATCATGGTATCATTCCTCATACTAACTCTTTTACCAGGTCTATTGGTCAACGCAGATGGTGCTGCTCCCGTAGTGTCATTCCAAGATACCACTTGTGACGAGGCACAAAAGATCGTTATCAACAATGCCCTGACAGACGCCTTGTCGCTCGCTCGCTCTGCTACCAACGAGACCTTCTTCGGCCCCTTGATCGGCACTGCCGCAGATCGTATCGAGTTCCTCGAATACTTTGGCCCTAGGGCCCTTCCGCACGTCCCGGATATCGTAGATGTCTTTGCGAAAGTGCTTGGCTCGAACTGGCAGATCCAGGCCAGCTGCGATGCAGAGAACCAGACTCTAGCATGCCAGACACCACTGCTGTTTGGAGGCATATTCAGTACTTCGACCTCGGATCCTCTTGCTCCCACAGTCGTCTATTGTAAAGAGTTCCTACGTCAGCCACCCATGGATCCGTATATCAGGCGACGCAGGGACGATTATCTCGACCTCAAAGACCGCTTTCAATTCGAACGGTATGCCGGAAATCAAGGTATGAATTGTTCCCTAGTGGAAGCAATAGCTACTGACTGACGATCGCAAGGTGCTGCCATGCTCCAAACCCTGCTCCACCACATCACCCCTCCAAAGTCTCTGAACCGCACAATTGAAGATCGCTGGTTGCTCTTACACAGCGACAATTCCACAGCGAAGCAGTGGTACGCATACTATCATGTCACATGCGCCAAGATTCTCGCACGGTTCGATGACGATGCGCAGTGCTGGAGCGCTGTGAATGGTAATGCAAAGCCTGACACTGTACCCTACGTATCACGTGCTTATAATTGCCAGCATACAACTACGTTGCATTCGCTCTCACCAGACACATCCTCAAGTCGGAATACCTTGCCAGTTCGTGGCCATGGATACCAATGCTGGGCACCGACGACCCAAACTACCACGTCGGAACCGTCGCCCCTTTCCAAACCACCAACAGCGTCCGCATCGTCGCCGGCCTGCTCTTCACCGACCAGGAATACAGATACATCAAATTCACCGACGATGCAGACCTACTCTCCTTGAACGACAGCAGGAAAGCCCAGCTTGATTCTGCGCCGTATCTATTCGGCGATGACAAGTACGGAGAAGGCTACGTACTGGGCCGCACAAAGCTGCGCTCAGACCTGACCTCCGCGAAAGCAGTTGACTGGATAAACTACGGTGCACAGTCGCTCAGTGACTGCTACGCCAACTTTACCGCGGGCCTACGACCGTCGGGGAGTGCTGCATTCCCTCGAAATTCCACGCTCAAGCTAGCGGCGCAGTACTGCAATGAGACGATCCGGCCGCGCTTGGCCCCGGCGAACTACTTCACTGGACCGTATCTCTCGTCGTTCGTGCAGGCAGGTCTGTTTAGTGATATGCAAGTAGCGATTTCCAAAAGCTATTATGTGGAAGAGGGGGATGTGCATGTTACGTTTAATCTGACGCTGGATTGGGAACGTGGCGAGGATATGGCGTTGCCGTATCAGGTATTGGATGGGAAAACGCTGGATGATAAAGTGCAGTCTTGTATCGGTTATTTCTCTCAAGTCGCTAGTGCGGTACGTTGAGATAGGCTGATGCACGTCTTGGAAATGGTATGGGCAGTGCTGATACTTGAGCTTGACAATATGAAGCGCATCGGTGAAAGTGTCACGGGATGGCGTGGTAGAAGATCTTGTTGGGTATGAAGACGTCAATCCTGTTTGACGTTGTGAAGAATCCTGAGAAGATTGCCTTTGCCTGGAATTGGAGGGGAAGGTTAGATCGTCATCATTTTCATCGGAATCGGAAGAATCGTTCTCATCCTCGTCATTTTGCTTCTCGTTCTCATCGTCCTCGTCGTCATCTATCATTCCAATTGACATGCAGGTATGCAAAGGCGTGTCTCCCGATTCCTGGACACCGTCGGTAAACATTTCTGAGTTCGGAGCGCATTTTTCAATCAGATGAAAGAATGATGACAGTCGAAGCCTGTACCTGATCGCGAGGTGTAATGCATTTCCCCACTGACACGTGGCAGGTAGAGTCTGGTCCAAATTGGGTACAATATTATTCTGTAAGATGGCCTCCACAAACGCAGCATTGCCTTTCATCAGCGCCCGATGAAGCGGGGTGTATCTGTGTTCATCAGCGGTCTCCATGAGGTGGTGGTATCCGTTAACGCCGAGTACGCAGGCCATGAAATCTGTGGTTTTCTCTTCTGACCATTCTTTTTGTTCTGCGATAACATGGGAAACATTGGTCTTGCACGAGTGCTTTCCCCCGGTTCTGTTTCCGTTGTTGTTGATAAACGTAGTTGCAGCGTCTTTCTTGGCGAAGTCAATTGTGGAAGCGGATTTTACGATATCCTCTGCAATATCTTTTGGAGACCTCTTTCGGCTGCTCAAGTTCCTGCCATTCGAGCGTGACGGGTGCAACCTGGTTCTCGATTCTTTTTGAGCCTTTTTGGATTGATGCTTTTCGGGTTGATGCTTTTCGGATTGATGAGCCTTATCGGATTGATGAGTCTTATCGGATTTATGATACATCACAGCTGCGGAAGGCAAATTACTGCTTCGTAAGCTCGAGGCAAAGGTTGAGGAAATGGAATTTGAGGGTGACTTTGGACGCGATACTGCCGTCCGGCTTCGGCTCCACGGGACTATGGAGTGTAGTTCCACAGCAGTTCAGGTAAGCTTCAGGTTGAGAGACACAACATACAGCTTAGATTGCTAATTAGTCTCACCAATGCAGGCGGCGGGCTCGATGCGAGGTTGCAACCGGCAGTCACTTGAGGCTTCTGTGCTTGGGTGATGGTTGCATGTATTTGCACCTTCCAATGTTGTCCGACAATGGCGCAACCATCGGGCGCTCTCTCAAGTACGGTTGATGCCCAGTGTGCATATTTAAACCACCAATCAAGCGCGTCTCGGAAGTTCTTCACAATTCCAGTTGGTTTCAAAACTCTTAGAACCATCCCGAACACTCAGTATGGAGTCTCATGACATCCTCCTACTCGAAGAAGGCGATCCAAACTCTGGCTTTCGAACCAAGAACGCACCGAATGAAAAAGCTCGGAGCGTACTCGTCGACGAAGGAAATGCGCTAGTGCTACGTGCAGCGCTAATTAGTGTCACGCATGGCGACTTCACAATCGGCGGAGACGCCGCGACTCTACTCATCTTTGAGTTCAACTACTTGAGCATGAAAGGCTCCCGCAGGTTCACAAGTGGCAAGATCAAGCTGAGGTTCGATAACGCAAAAGGGGACGTTAAGAATCGACCTATCGTCGACAAGATCGCTCCGACCGGTGCGTTCTCTATCAACAAGACAACGTCTCGACGCGACATACACCAAGTTCTCAATGCAGGCATCAATGGGGAGGCTATTGGAATAGGTCCTGAGTTGGGTTACCTGTGGGAGACTAATGTTACCAAGGAGAAAGAGCATGCCACAAGGCTTGCTGGCGTACAGCGAATGTTGTCCGAGGGTAGTGGCAGGGATGACACGGTCGTGTGGACGCTGGAAGAAGATCCGGTGAGAAAGCAAGGCATTCCCAGCTTCCTGAGATCCGCGGTTCTGTTGCGCCGGCGCGCCGACGTACCTTTCTACTTTACCATCGATGTGACCACCGGAGTGGACTTTGAGGGCAGACTTCGGCGCCTGCTTGGAATGGACAAGCGAGATCCCGTTGACCCCGTTCAGGTAGATGGTGGGACTAATCTGACAGAACTGGGTATCGCCAGTCTAGACCCAAAAGCTGGAGACATTGATCTAGAAAACATGAAAGCCATCGACATAGGCAAGAAGGCCGATGTGATCGTGGCGACCCCGCTTGAAGTGTCAGGCTGAGTGGAGGCTTCAGAGTACAACATTCTGGATTGGGATATTCATTCCCGAGTCTGTAGCCACTATTCGTCAATGATGAAATTTATCACACATGCGCATGCAACCCGCCTATTGCTAGATGCCATGGCGCATGGAAGATGGTCCAGATCTGCGACGCGTCATCCGTCGGAGTGTCTCTTTTGGTGTTACTTGTTCAACTAAGCACGACGTGTGAAATAAGTGAGCAGCTAGCGCTTACAATTGTGCAAGTGTGGTCGCACCCTCGTCCTTAGCAGCATGGGTTTACCCATGTGTCTCAACGCATCTGAACCCCAAGCTCCCAAATTAGCTATACACCAGTATTTCCGTCAGGTTCGAGCTTTTTCCCCTAGCATGCGTCTCATATGCTGTCATCTCATCCGCATGTAGTTCAACCTCGTCCACAAACCGATATGGAGGCAACCAATGTTGCGCCATTCTGAAAACACCCCAAGAACGGGAATTCATCAAACAAATTCAATCTGAAGCTCTCACAAACAGAATCCTACTCTCTCTACGTTCAGTCCGAACGCTGATATAACGGCGATATGGCTACAAAGGAACCGAGAGTAGAACCTCAAAACCATTTGAAAATGGAGATTGAAGAAGGTGTCCCATTCCAGTACGTCGATAACCATTGAATTTTGGAAACATGGATCTGATGCGAAGGTCAATTTAGCCTTGTAGTGATTCACGGTTTCGTAGATACTCTCTCTGCCAGGTCACAGACTGTCAACTTCTGGCGGACTCGCTTCCCTCATGCATGTGCGATAACAGACTTTCCATTCTTCGATGACGATGTGGAACTGAGTTTGAACCACGCTGGACTCGTTCAGAGAGCGCAGTGCTTGCTTGCGACCGCAAACAAGGATCGAATGCCATTTGTTCGTTGACATGTCCCATTTGTTGCCGCTACGTACTGAAATATTCGATAGGAAACGAAACACACTTGCCTACCAATTGTCTTCTTGTGTCATGACTTGGGAGGGTATCTGCTTCAGCAGGTGCGTTGTCGAAGGGGAACGTGCGGGGCTGCTTTACTAATAACCCCTCAGGCTCTGGTTCTCGCTTCGAAGCACCAAGATTACCGCCGCCTCGCCAATGAGACTGCTGTAATAGTAAGTGGCAACCTCCCGCCCATACATTGCACATATGTACAATTCCTAAGGATTCGCTAGGTCATTTGCAATGGCTACACTGGTGGGAGAGATGTTGCGTCTTTCCAGCACCAGATTGAAAAACTGGTCGAAAGCACGCCAAACAAGCTTCTCCCTCTATCTAATCTCTTTGAAGTGCTCTCTATTGTTCTGACAGACATTCATTGGAAATTCTTGGGTATGGCTAAGAACTTCTCGGTGGTGAGAGTCAACCGCAAGCAGGATGCGGATGTTCTTGAGATTGTAAGTGGGCAACGTCTCTCACCCTACTAGAGGATTAGTCTCTAACTCTAGTAGGACGTAGAATTGACCTTGCACTCCTGTACACAATTCCATCTAGATTCGCCTAAACTGGCGGGGAATTTATGGGAGTTTGGATCCGGAGACAAGGCAACAGAGAAGCTATATGACTTGATGAAACAAGCTGTCAGAAAAATGACACAAGGTAAGCTCGAGTTTAGTCTATAGCTTCCGTGCTTACGGTGACTCTGCAGACGACTCCAAAGATATGCGTCTCCTCCTACACATGCTGTCGGCCATCGACGTGTGCGATCATTTAGTGAATCTCTCTCCACCTCATCAGAATTTCCTTGAATGGTTACATGAACATCGGGCCTACCTCGAATGGCGGACATCGGAATACACAGTCCCAGATATCCTGTATTTCTGTGGATCAGTCTCATCTGAAAATTCTGTCACGGCTTGCTAACTCATGACCACTCTCTCAGCTGATACGCCTAGGTCACTCATCTTGAGTTGCACCCTCAAGAAAGATATTGGGCAAGTCCGAACCCTCAAGACGCTTTATGTATCGATAATCCGCCAAATGCTACTCAGTATGCCCTCATTGTTCCGTCGTGTTTCGCATATCGCCAAGTGGATGCAGTCGGAAAGCCTGTCGAGCCTCAAATTGTTCCGAACCCTCGCACTTTGTCTTTTGAGAGCTGCTGCTCCCACTCCGACTATCTGCGTAATTCTCGCGGAACAACGCTGCTGTCATTTCATCTGGGAAGAAATGCTCGCCTTTACGGGGGAATTCCGTCACCTATGCCATGGAATCTTCAAAGTCGCAATTTTTGGACAAAACACCTTCCAATCTACCACATTTCCGTCCACGAATCTATATCGTCACATACATCTCGAGAAGGATGAAAATCGGAATGCATGGTCTTTGGATGTCGATAGATCAACTGTCGAGAACTTCCTTCACGATCAGCCCCAATGGAATGCTGTTAGAGCCGAGATCTTCAATAGGCTTGATCAATTTTCGACATTCAACGAGAGAGTGTTGTTCATGAGGCTTATAGAGACCGCTACAATACCCTCAACGAGACATGCGATGGAGCGCTTCATAGAAGGCATCCCTTCGTCACTGGTACCCGTCTACAACCATGTGCTCGAACTAGAGCCTAGGTCCTTTCCATTTCGGGTGTCAGATTTACTTCGATGGATCGTAGGCTCTACCCGTCCACTTGATGTGGGGGAACTGGCAGTTGTCACAGCGGTGTTAACTCCAGGAGCGGATTCCATGGATCGTTTGAGAGACCGAATTCCGCTTGCCATGGAGAGAGATATCCAAGCTCGAGAAAACATACTCTTAAAGATTTCTGGCTCATTTGTCTACCTGATCAACGATTCGCTGCAATGGCGCCAAATGAGGACGGTCCAGTGACAGATATCTTTATACTTGGAACGTGTTTGGACTATCTGGAGGTCACGCTTCGCCACATTGCTGGCACAGACGGGTTCGATGAGGTCGATCCAAATACCTGTAGAATGATAGAAGCTGAATTTGCTCTCCTACATTACGCTGTTGTCAACTGGCCGAGACATTATGTGAGGGCGTCGGGCGATTCCAAAACTCGAGCACGAATCGTCAAGTTCTTCAGCGAACCGAGAACTGCGAATTTATGGTCGTCTCTTTATCAAATCTATACAGTAAATCAAAACGAACACCTTCCACGTATGAAGACTGCGAGCACGTTCTCTTGCAGGTTCGGCCTACTGAGTCTCGCCAAGGAGGCTATCGAAAAGATTAAATTGGAGGACGGGTTCGCCATTGAACTCAAAGACTCCATAGATCTTGCCACAAGCTACGGTCACAAAGACTTGGTCGCCTATCTCCTGGAACAAGGTGCACGATCGCAAGATGCCATATGTCTTGCCGTTAAGGGCGGGTTCCAAGATATACTGGATATGCTACTTACATATGAGCTGGATAATCTTCGGGGGTGCCGGGATCAGAACGGCCGGTCACCCATGGTCCTGGCGGCGCTCTTCGGAAAGAAGAAATAGTGCATTATCTTCTGGCCAAAGGGTCTAGTTGCGGTCTGGTCGTGGACTCTTACACCACAGCCTTCCACGTCGCTGCCATTAGCGGTCAGGCCAGCATCATTCGCAGCCTAATCGAAGCCAATACTAACGTCAAAGCAACCGACGAAACCTGCGCTGATGCCCTCCGAGTGGCTGCCGCCGGAGGCTTTGACGATGTAGTTACCCTCCTACTTGACCTAGGGGTGGGTTCCAATGGTCGAGATCGTAATGGGATGACTGCAATGTTGCTTGCGATTGCTCACGGTCATACATCGACGTGTAAGATACTCCTCATTCACGGAGCAGATGTATACCTTTCCGGGAATGATGGGCTGTCTCCGCTACAAATTGCGGCAAAAGGAGGACACGTTGATATAGTACAACAGCTGACAGAAATACTTGACACGAAATTACCGAATTCTCTCCATGAGTTGGAAGACAATGGCACTACATTCGACAAAGAGGGGTTGTTCATTGCCCATGTGTTCGACTCCACAGTGCATATCTTATCACCATTAGAATGCGCGGCGTCGAACGGGCATTCGGAAATCGTTCGAAAGTTACTTGAACATGAGCGATACAACTCCAAAAAACATCGAGAAACTGCGTTAGTACTTGCTGCGGAGAGTGGTCATTCGGAAGTCGTCAAAGAGCTCTTAAGCTCTAGTACCCGCTGGCTAGCCAGGAGTCCAGAAGGCAACACCGTGTTACATTTGGCAGCACAGAATCAGCATCATGACATTGTTTTGCAATTGTTGAGTTCAATCAAGGATCTTGAAAGAGTCCGTGAGGCGAATACAACAAATTGCTGGGGTTGGACTGCATTACATATCGCCGCGAAAGCAGGACGTCTCGTGACACTGCAAATACTCCTTGAGTATGGTTCATTTGTGGACAAGGTGACCAAAAGGGGTCATACAGCACTTCATATAGCCAGCGAATATGGACATACAGATGTTGTCGAGGACGTCTTACAGCAATTAAAGGAGACTGGAGCTCTGAAAGATGTCATCGGTCGACAAGACGAAGATGGACACACGTCTCTCACACTGGCTATCATATCAGGACACGAGAATGTAGTCCGGACTCTACTGAGATATTCTGACCGATCGATGGAACTCGAGGGAAGAATGAACGCACTGCACATTGCTGTCCACAGAAAAAACGAGACTGTCGTCCTATTGTTACTAGATCACGGCTGGGATATCAACACTAAAGATCCATCAGATGGTATCTCGGTTTTGCATTGGGCAGTTCGAGCGGGAGAACAGAAGATGATGGAGCTGATACTGAGGAGGAAGGCAGACCCCAATGTGAAGGACAGGTGCGGTGAAACGCCACTGCATTATGCAGTCAATTCCCGCACCAAGGCAATCCGTGCCTTGATTGAGAAGAGCGCGGATGTTGATTCTCGGGATCTCGAGGGCACAACACCGCTCTGGCGAGCAGCGTACAACGGTCGTACCGCAGCTGTAAGAGAAATCCTGAAGAGAAACCCGGTACTTGAGACCAAAAAGAAACGAACAGGCTGGACAGCTCTACATGCCGCTCACGACAGCCCAGAAATCACGAAGATGCTGCTCAATGCTGGAGCGAACCCACACGCGCTCACAAAAGAGGATGACTTACCACTCTTCTTGGCTGCCGATCATCGAGATGGTGCGAAGACAGTACAATACTATCTTGACGTAAAAGTCGACAAAAATGCCAAGAGAGTTTCCGATGGATGTTCGGCGTTACATATCGCTGCCGGATGTGGGCAAAAGGCCGTGGTTGAGTTATTGCTGAAGAGGGGAGCCGACATAGATGTCATGAACAAGAGAGGTGTGACCCCGATACATCTGGCTGCCAACAATAACCGCATCGACGTAGTGGAACAGCTAGTAGATGCAGGCGCAAGTACGACAAGATCATGTACAGATTATGGAACACCGCTTATGGCGGCTGCCATGAGTCGCAGCTTTCGGGTAGTGGAATATCTGCTTCGCAAAGGGGCTGATGCGAACGCAGTCTGTGCAGATTTCGTATTTCGCACAGCGCTTCAAGCAGCTGCATCCCAGAGGAGGCGCAATGGTTCCACAATCAGGGCTTTGATCAACGGACATGCAGATGTTAATCTTACTGGAGGTTACTACGGCTCAGCGTTATGCGCTGCTGTGGTCAACAACAAACAAACCGTCGAACAATTACTGAAGACCGAAGTGGATATCAATTACTCCGACGGTCCGAGAGGAAGCGCTCTGGAACTCGCTTTGGCGGAAGAGAGGCTCATGACCGTGAAACTTATACTGGAGAAAAAGCCAAATGTTGATGTGATCAGTGAAGGGAGATATGGCACGCCTTTGATTGCTGCCATTTGGACGGGGGACAAGGAAAATATCAAAGAGCTATTTCGACATCAGGCCAAGCCAAATCTCGCCCATCCCAAAAGCAAGGAAACACCAGCAGAGGTCGCAGTTCGAAACGGTCGACAAAACTGTTTGGAAATTCTTGTTGCAAATGGCGCTGAACTGACATACGAAGACAAACATGGACGAGGTGCAATATCTCACGCCATATTCTGGAAGACATCCCATCTTCTACCCTACTTATTGGAACACAAGAGTGTGGATATCAATAAATGTGACAATACCGGACGAACGGCATTGATGCAGGCACTTTTGCATGATATAAGCATAGTCAACGACATCATCGCGCAAGATCCTCAATTGAACCTCCAGGACAGATGGGGCATGACGGCCCTCACGTTAGCTATTCGCCGTAACCACTCATCCTTGGTTTTCCGACTTCTTGAGCTTGGCGCAGATCCGTTCCTCAAGGACATTCGAGCACGGGACAGTCTGTATTGGGCTGTTTTTTGCCCGGATCTCGAGATATTCGATCGCTTGATTCGAGAGTTCAAAGGACAGAACGAAGCTATCGAATCATCAACGAGAAATGCTCTACATGCTGCAGTAATGATGGGTAGATTTTACTGTGTGAGAACCATACTACGTCAGCTACCGCGCATCGATGGAGAGAATGACGCAAACGATGATGGATGGACATGCTCCTTCACAGCAGACATGTATCGAGACAGCCGCATAAGATTGCTGCTTCTGAGTTTACGCCGTTCGCTAGTAAAGGACAATGCTACAGTTCCGCCGAGGTGTCCAAGTAAATGGAGTCACGACGATCGGTCTCTTGGCTTCATCACACGTCAAACCTCATGTTCTGTTGCCATAGGAAGTGAGAACATTTCAACCTCAACGGGGTGACATTCACTAACTACCTTGTTACCAGGCTCTTCAGGCGCGGATGTCGGGATAGTACGAGCAGATCGACCAATGGTTCCTTTGGAGAATGGTGTCTACTATTTTGAGATTGAGATCGAACATGAAACCGAATGCTTTCAGGATATTGGCATGAGATTTTGCGAAGAGCACGTCAGTTTAGACGGCATGTTGGGTTGCGGTGAGAAGTCATGGGGTTACCACGGTTATGCTGGCCACATTCATGCCTGCGGACAGACCGAGCGGTCATCATTTAGTCCGCGGTTTGGTCATGGGGATACCGTTGGTTGCGGTGTAAATTTCCACCAAGGGATCGCTTTCTATACGCTGAACGGAGACGTCATCGGTAGGTTCCTCCTTTCGACGCTATCCCAAGGACGCTATCCAAGTCACCCTTCTCCAATATTTGGAGAAGCTTGGCATCGTGTACAGACGGTGCTTCACGGTCACTGCTAATCCTGAAACAGGCAAGGCCTTCCAGGGCATCAAAGGCAAGCTGTACCCTGCCATCAGCGCTCACTTAATGCATGATGGTGGTGTTTTGACGGCCAAATTCTGGAGTGAGAATGAACATCAGAACAAGACCTTCGTTTACAAGGGATCTCTCTCTGATCCAAGGACTTTAGAGGAGCCGAAGACACCCCTTGAAAGCTTTGAAGCTAGCAAGAACAGAGGAGCAAAGGAAGACGAAGATGATTCTTAGTATTATGAAAGCAGCGTATACAGTACAGACGAGGAGCCCCCAGACCCAGAGGTCTCCCTCGGAGTTGGAAGCAGTTTCCTTGGGGATCAGCCGCTTTGAACGCTGCTCGATTTGTCTATATCAATTTATCTGTTCCGTATCTTCCAGTCTCTTGCAATCTGTACGATCTTAACGGCCACGATGATCTTGATATTTCACCCTTTGTCCTCTTCTGAAAAGAAAAAAAAAAAAAAAAAAAATCCGAGCGCATAGTCACGTCTACATCAGGGTCCTAAAGTTGAATGCTAGGTCACGGTTTGTCCCTTCACTCAGTGCTCGAACAAGTTCTTGATCCCCAACGCTTCTAGGGAATATCGACAGAACTCTTGGTATCATTAATTCTCGAGGGCTAAATTGCAAACAAAGCATAAAGTCAGATGCGAATGTGACATGGACGCACAATATCCCTAAGTCAAGCGAACGTCTCCCGCACATGCCGCGGTTATTTCCCAATGACTCGCTCGGACATGGCTTCGATCATTTACCCGAGATGAGCAATCTGTTGCGATTGTACAGAGCTGCAAACGCTTCCAGAGTTTTGCACCGCGGTAGACCGCCAGCAAGTGCCCGCCAAAGCTACAAAAACCTCCCGTCTCCCGACTCCCATCATTATCCTCCTGCATCTCACGGTTCCAAGCACATACTCCCCAGCTTTCCACATCAATTCGGTACAGAATGAAGCTATCATTACTCTTCCTGTCATTCATAGGCGCAATCATCAGCTCTGCTGCTCCGAACGCGGTCGCCGTTCCTCAACCTGAGGTCACCGACATTGTATGTTCCGCACCTCGCCTTCATCTGCGCTCCATCATCTCCCTATTTCATATCTCATCATTCACTAATCCAATCACAGACCCCAATGAGCAGCTGCACCTGGCCCTGCAACTACAACGGCTACTGTCACTGCTACTACAACCCCGCCACCATGATATGCAGCTGGAAAGGCTGCATCGGCTCACAACCGCCGACTACGGACTGCAAAGAATGCAGCGACTGGCTTTCGGCATGTGGGGCGAGGGGTTTGAAGGACTGCAAGAAGGTCTTATGCCAGGAGGGTCCGTTGTTCTGCGGGGACTGCCAGGAGTGCAAGTAGATGGAATCGAACATCGACAACAGGGTAATAAAATGGGGAATGATTGGATGTGCTGGCTCTAACAATGGGTGGATTGGTGAGGCAGACGGTTACAGAGACACTTTATCTGGCGGTGGGATATCTGGCATACCGTCGAGTGCTTGGACGTGGGTCTCTGTGTGATCAATCAATGAGCTTTTGACCTAGTCTATATATACAATGACATGAAATGGTCTTCTTTGCTCAACTCTGTGCTGTTCACTCCTTGGCGTTACATTTCAGTTGATCGTGCTCTCCTTATTACTTGAGGAACTCATTGACAATTATGAGGTCTCTACGCGTGAAGACACAGTGCCCTTGCCATTTACACACGATGTCATAGTACAGCTCGCTTGAGTTTGCCAAACAGAGTGGGCTCATTGGCATGCCAAGAAGATCCAGACCTTGCCGCTACTCCCGATCCTCCTCTTCGTTGTCCGACATCTGCTGGGTTCCAAGGAAGAAGCTTCGAAAGTCCTCTTCGCTCTTGCCATCGAGCAGCTTCTGAATCTGGTCGTTCCTGGCAGCCTTTCTCTCCTTCAGGCGAGCCAATTTCTCCTCAAGAACACTTGCTTCTTCGTCTTCCAGCTTTTGCTTCTTCTTCTTCTCTGCTGCCAGACGCAAGTCTTCGATCGCGGGGCGCTTGCCGTGGATTGTTGGGAGGATCGACATCTCTCCCATGCTGCGAATTGTACCGTTGACCAAGTCTCCGTCCGCATTGTCACTAGCCTCTCCAGTCGTTGTGCGTGTGCCACGAGCATCTTTCTTCTTCGTGATTAGCGAATTCGGTTCAATCGGTCGCTTCTGGTTGGGGATGGTAGTGACGCCTAAACGCGACATAAGTTAGTATATAATTCAAAAGCACGAAGGAAAAAGATGACTTACCACGGCTACTGTACACCTTCCAAATTATATTGAGGCCTCGTTTCAAGCTTGTAAATGGATCCTCTCCGGGACCGAACAGCTTCGTGTTTTCCTTGCCGCCCTCTAGGAACATATACTTTATAAAGCACTTGAGGTGGGATACGGAGGATCGTTGAACTCCGGAAAGGGCTTTGAAGGGATATTGAACCGGTAGCTTGTCCAGATTCTTGGGGTACCCCACCACTCCTCCCTCCTTCTTCATGAACAGTACTTGGGCAGCCTTGTCGTCGTACTCCTTCAAAATAGCCCAGATCTGCACATTCTGATTACCACCTAGAAACAACATGTCATCGTTGTATTTCATGTCATCATTCTTGATTGTCCCGATGGGTTCGAAGGTGAAATCTTCCGTGGGTGGGAGGATATTGATGGCAGGGCGAAATTGTTGTGCGTTTGCGGCGTCATAGATACGCTGTAGCTCCGACTTCTCCTTTCCATGGCCCCTTGAAAGATGGTTAGTTCTGGACTAGAGAATGGCTCGAAGACAAGAAGGGTTTTACCTGGGGCCAGCTGCAGCAGGCTGATTCCCCTTTCCTGCCATTGCTGAAGACTTGGACACTGTGCGCGCAAAGGCGAATATATTACGCTGAGGGCAAGTTTCTCGTCGGTGCGGGACTGCGGATCAAAGGTATGGAATTCGCGCTGGAGTAGGTGTTGCTGTGGCTGCGTTGGGTGGAAGAAAAGTGTAACGAAAAGTGCGACACTTTGTGCGGCACTTTGTGTGGCACTTTTTTGTTTACAAAAGGTACTCAGCGTGGCTAGCTTAAACGAGATTCCGTTTGCTCGGATTATCGGTGAAAGAGGGGGCTGGCTCACGGGGTGCGCCGAGCGGAACTACTTCGTCGGAATGTCAGGAAAATACAGATGGCAGTATGTTCTCTCTTGCTGTGATGGTGATTTCATAGTCTACTTTGATGTCATGATGTTCTTACCACTATGACAATATCGATTGACTTATCACTTCCTGCCATGGAGTATCTCAATGAGATCTGGCTGGGTAGTCTCCAAAATGTCGGTAACACCATCCCAACATTGCTCCGTAAAGTGCTCGTCTTCCAAGAGCTGATTCGTACTGCCAATAAGTCAGTGTGATGGGAAACGTCTCATTACCCAGGGTGTGAACACATACGGGTATAACCAGTCGTGGTGCCAGAATTTGCCATGGCTGCTCTGATCCAACGCAGTCGCACCAACGCACGTCCTTGAACCTTCCTCTGTTGTGCGGGAAATGAGATACACGAAAGGCGCCATGAGCCAGTGGAACCACCATGGAAAGTCCCTGGCGATGTTTGAAATGGTCGAGAATGGACAACACGCGTTGACTATGACCTCAGGGGATCCATCAAGCTTGGTTGTTGCTTGGGCTATGTATCGCATCGCGACGAAGGCTAGGAGTTTGTTCCGTCCGTAATTCGTGAAGGGGCTGAATTGTTTTTCGTCGTTGACAGCCTGAAGTAGAGTTCCGGTGTAGTCTTCTGCTTTGACCTCCATATGACTCTGACTCGAAACAAATGTGATGTGAGGTAGCTCGTCCCTGTTGGAGACAGTGGCAGACTTTCGGAGGAGCGGAAGTAATAGTATCGCTAGAAGAGTGGTTGAGAGGACCATGACCTGGAGTGATGTTTCGTAGCCCTCCGAGCTCTTTACGTACTTGGGCCAAACACCACCAGCATTTAGTAAAACAACATCAAGACGCGAATTATCTATCTCGAGAGAAGAGACGAATAATTTCACCGAAGAGAAGGAGTCTAGGTCTACAACTGCAATTTCAATTTTTCGTGAGTCCATGCCTGCTCGTTTTGATATCTCTTGCTTTGCCTGTTCACCCTTCTCCGTGGAACGTACGCCGAGGATCAATTTGGCAGCACCCTTTTGTGCAAATTTGACCGCTGATTCGAAACCAAGCCCGGTATTCGCGCCAACTATAAGAATATTCTTGCCGACAAATGTGACGTCGGGATCAACTGGTGGGTGCTTCACGGACCAACGGCTCCTTGAGTAGAAGCCAAGGGTGTGCGGTATTCCGCCCGGAAAATCATTCGGATGGATGAGAGAAGTCATTGATATTTGTTAGGGCCCTGTTGGAAAAGGTGTTGCGAAAGGAGGAAATTGTAGTGTGCTTAAATCGAGTTGGCTGTAAAGGTTTTATGTTTCATAAAGTTTGGTGCAAGACCAGGGGTCCTTGGAGGCCTCCGCCGCCTCGGAGGCTCTGAATACTAAATGCCTCGCTAGAATTCCTAATCAGACTAGACCTGCCATCGGGATATGACCTACAACATCTAAATCAGCTAGTACCAGATTCCCTCCTGGGACCTGAGTAAGGCCCCGCGTCCGCCCTAACACCTAACACCTTACTGTCCTCTCCACACACGGGTGTGTGGGTCTTACGTAGCCTAGGGGACAGGTACATGTGACGCAGCTGACAAAGAAAGTCCGACAGTAAGGCTGGTGTTTATAGCGCAAGGAGTCAGCTGCAATTATTGTGAAATGTGATGAAAGGCAGGCATGAAATCTTTTAGATCCCTTTGCTATCTTTACTCCAAACATAGGTCGCGAAAATGATAAGGTGACTGCAGTCGAATTGGAATAGAGTAAAGAGCAGTTAACGCCTTGGTATAATCGAACGATTGCAACAACAAATGAAGATACAACTTTATCTCCTCCATAATGAATAACACCATTTCTATCATCATACCTGGAAGCCTGGAAATTCTACATGACACTTCGTCCAATCATCTTTTGAGGCACACAACCATGTCATATAAATGCTCTCGTCGAGTTGGACCTCCTACTTGCTCAACCCGTGGTCTATTTCGCGCGCACGCTTTCGGTTAGCATCTCATTCACTAAATCGTCAACCACCCTGCTCAACCCAAAAACGGCGATCTCATTCCATTTCACCTCCGCCATGGCGATGACCTCGGGCGCCCCGATTTTCCGTGTACCACTACAGCTGCCCTGTGACCCCAGATCAGACTGTGGAAGTCCTATTTAATGACAACAACGCCCAATTTCCTCTAATACAAACAGCCTACAATACGGGCATAAGGGTTAGTCAAGTGGGTTTCACAGGTCAATTCCCCTGTCCACAAGGCTAACCTTTTTGCACTCAGTTCGAACCCTCTAGTCTTCTTTTGTCCTCTTCTTTTGCTTTTTTGAATCAAAGCGCTCTCGCTAAAGTTCCTACATTCGTTAAACCTGCCATAGAGACAAAACCTATAATAATCCATGCATTTTACATTCCTGGAACTCAAGCTACCCTTAGGTGCTGCTGCAGTACTTTTGTGCCATCAACTATTGTTACTAGTTAATCATAGTTTTGTGAGAGAGACGAATTTTGTGCAAGATGTGCAGCGTAGAATACTGTGATCCAACAGTATCAAGTCTAACGAGGACGACAACAGGAACGGGCTGCGCAGCACAAGTTCAAACAGGTCCTTCTCCCCTCAACATCATGTACCAACATACAACAAATTGAAAATATCACAGTCCACGGGTATGAGCATGTTAAAATCGCGTTACCGCGTTCTTCAAGTTCAATTTCATCGAAAATCTAGTCCATCTTGATGTCTATTGTCATCATACTGGGCATACAACCACTGGGCTTGATAAGCTCGCTCTGTTAAACCGCTCAAGTAAAATACCTCCCCATCGAAAAGCGCCCTCACTTCTTCTTCGCCTCCTTGCCAGCCTTAACGAGGATGTCATTGACCATCCTATCCACCTTCTCCGTGAGCGCCACCATAACATTCTTCGACCAACCGACCTGGACATCAACGATGATGCTCGTCTTGCCAGGAGCTTCGTGTACGACCACGGCAGCCTTGTGTCCAATCTCGCAGTTATCTCTACCACGGACGTCGATTCTCGCGAAGGAGATGCTATTCAGGTCGATGTCGATTGCGGAACCGTGATGGTGGCGGATGAGGAAGGAGATATTTTCTGGAAGCGAGCGTCAATCTGGATGATTAGACGTGAGAGTACTGTGTTTGAAGCTTACCAGCCATAAGCCAGCTTACGTTCTCGGGTAGACCACCACGGTGGGCGTTGATGCGATGGTAGATGTAGGCGCGAAGGGAATCGGCAGGTGGGTCCAACATGGTTGTATTGAGCCTCGAGTTGCGTTTGTTGGAAGTAGGGTTGGAGATGTATAACGGGGAAAGAGAACCTGCCGTGAGTAGGTAGTCTTGCACTAGTCGTTTTGGTAGTTGGGGACGTGCGAGACACATGTACAATCACGGTCTACTCTATGACAAAACCCTGTTACACGAATCATGTCACTGGAAGCTACGTGACCGATTCAAGGAATGCATACACAGACTGTGGGACGGCGATCCATAGTCCTGTCCAGCCTGCTGGCTTGTTCTCGCGAATGGAAGACGAAAACAGCGGAAAGCAGCAGGGTTGAACGGGAAAGGTGCTGGCATCTCCGAAAGGAGGCAAACTACGATGTGTGCACAGAAAGCAGACCAGGTTGATTCTCCTGGCGAGGGGAGTCAGGATTGGAGCTGGGATAGTTTGCCAAAGTGTCTCATCATCATAATTTGAACTTGTTATATGTACAGTACATCTATCGTATGCGTGAACCCGCTAAATTTCCCATTATGTCGACGCAATGGCGCCTTTCTTCAGCGTCTGGATGAAGACCTGAAGGGCCAATTCCGGCTCTGCGGCGAACGTTAGACTCTCAGACTATTACCTCAAGAAACTTTTCTACTTACGATAGAATGGAACTTCATGTCCCGCAGCATAAACTCTCAGAAAACTCAGATTGTCCTGCGTCTTGAAGGTACCACCCTCCTTGCCGTTGACTGTATACGGTGCTAATGACTTCGCGGCAAAAGCGGACTGCCCGGGATAATCGATGACGTTGGCGACATCATAGCCACCGAACCAGTTACAGATCCAGCTGCGCGAGGATTAGCAAAGGCAGAAGCAAGAGAGGTAGATGGAGCTCACTCAGCGTCACCAGCCCAGATGAGAGTGGTAATATTAGATTGAACGACTGAGCTCAGCTCACTCAAGAACGATCGAGGGCCTGATGCACGCACGTTAGTCTTAGTCACAGGCGGAAGACTCTGGAGAATAATATAACGTACTGTCGCCAGTCGTAGAAAACTTGTTACCAGGAGCGTTTGCACACTCCTGATAGGTACTCTTCGCCCCAATAGCCGTTTTGACTGCGGAGCTATTAAGATAAGTGACATAGTTTTCTGGCGGGTTGGGATCCTGGCTAGGTGCTCGAATGTCGTACACGTCGAAATCAGCCACTGAAGACAGAGGTCCTTCGATCTGGTTGTAACACGTGTTATCCGCAGTCTGGCAGGCCGAGTTGGTTCCAGAACTGTAGCATTTATTGATAGCAGGTAGGCAGTTGTTTGTGTAGCGGGACAAATATGTGTTGTACTGGGACTCGGTAATGAGCGGCTTGTAGGTGTTATTGTACGAGAACTGAACGTAGGCTTTCTCCTGAATTTTGGAGTCGTACCAGCCGTTGTTGATGCCCAGTGCAACGATGTTGATCTTTTCGCCGGCATTGGCCTTGTTCTGGTCCAGAATGTACTTTGTGAACTCCGGGCCATAGTGACCACCATAAGACTCGGTGAAGATGCCAAAGTCGCGGCTTTCGTACTGAGGGAAGGATGCATAGAATGCTTGGATCAGTTTCCAGACGTAAGGAGCGGCAGTCACAGTCGAAGTCACGTCATCAGTACCGTACGAGAATCCCACCCCGATAGGCTGGTCGATGTAAAGCATATTTGCGTAGTTGTTGAAGCTGTATGAGTTGTTGACGGGAGTGGTCGACGAGCCAGTGAACTTGCAAGGTCCATTTTCTTGGAAGAGGCCGATCATGCTGCTGCATCCCGGACCACCTATCATTGATTTTAGGACGAGTCATCAGACATTCCAGCTGCATAGCCTACCATTGAACCATGATACAAGAGGTGCTGTTGATGGATTTTGTCGAGCTTCGAAGAACCTGGTTAACGTCAGTACTTTCTAGGTTGTAAAGGATCCGAACAATTGCATACCAGAACCACATGTTCATGTTTGTACCAACCGAGAGATAGCCAGAGTACTGGTTGACACCTTTGGTAGTTTCGCAAATGCCGGAGTTGTTCACGAACTCGATTCGCGCCCCAGTCAAACCATGCTCAAACACATTGTACACGACTCCTTCTCTTTCAACGAGCGATCTCTTGTCATGGCTTACTGTTGGGGCAGCAAGAGCAACGCCCGTCAGTGCAATGACCGGCGCTAGTAGAGGTGTGAAGAAACGCATGTTGTCGACCTGAAAACAATTGACGCGTACTGGGCATACCGGTACACCGAGGGGCGCGCAGCCCTTTATACTCACAGGGCGTAAAGTGCTGCGGCCCTGCGTCGTGTAACATGCAGATAGTAAGAAGGGCTAGCCATGTCCCATTGAGTAGGTCCCCAGTCGAATATGCGCACACGACAAATCAAGGTCGGGTGTCGCCATCGAGCATCCATGTCTGCCGAAGCTATCCCTGGCTCAGGCCTCGCCTCTCCTCGGAGTGAGTTGTCGAGCAGGGCAGGTGTGCACATACCCGCTCGAGGCAATATACACCGGAGCAAATAGGGAAGCTGAGAGATGACAAGCTTAACGCCTGAAGCTTCGATTGTAATGCCTGTCCTGGGTTAGGGTGGTGGTGGGAGTGCTGGTTCACGTAAACGATCCGCATGAACACCAAATGGGGCGCGAATCATCGTTAGCAAGACGTTGAGTGTGGCGAAGTCAGCACGGCATCAGTTCAGGGAAGGAGAACAGCAGCCAAACACGTTCATGCAGACCAGGAACAGGTTCCTGAAGGGGAGGACGAAGAGCGATGGATGGTGGAGAAGCTTAAGATAAGCAAGCAACGCCGGTGCCGATCTGCGGGAGCTTGTTTACCGTCCTGACGTCTGATTGGCCACCAGTGAGATTACCCCTGCGCGGGACCTGCACCTACCTGGCCTGAATATCGAGACAATGAAGAAGTCATGAAGACCTGCCTGAAAGGGTATCTAGCTGTGTGGTGCAGAGAGAGGCGGAGTTAGGGTCGGGCATCGGGGTGATGCAGTGTTCAAGTCTTACTGCAGCCGGGCAGCCAGATCCCTTCCTCATCTCTATGCTGGCAAGGGATGGTCTGTCTCGACCTGGGGACATTATGACGAGTGTTTGTAACCTAGATATCAAAGTGCCTACTGTATTCCGGTCTTGCTCGGTCTGAGAGGCTATGAGTAGACAACGAATCCCGAACGTCCAAGTCAGCAGGTGCTGAATGAGGGATTTTCTGCATATGCTTCAGGTCGCAAACCCTCTCGTTTCTTATGGCAGCTCGAAGCTCTGAATTTGTCACACGAACTAACCAGTCAAGTCTCTCTAAGTTTCAAAGCTGGCAGAATCTTGACATTGCTGTCGTAGGTCATGGACGATCGAACGAAGGGCTCAGCGTCTTGGTCGGTCAAGCTTGGAAACCTATCACTTTGCTCACAGTCGTACCTGAGCCGTAGTGTGGCAGTAGAAGTGGTTTCAGGATTGGGAGGGAAGTGCAAGATGCGCATATGGTGCCATCTGCGTTCACTGAGCCGAATGAGAGCATCGGACTCTCGAGGTCCACACCAAGGCCTATGAGTTTAAGCAGCCTCTAAAATGACTGTTCGGAAAACTGATCAGCACCTTCATGAGTTCCGTGAAGGACTAGATCTGGACCAAAGCCAGCCCTATTGTGGCGTGGGATTGACTATCGGGACTTGGAGACAGTGAAACGATGAAGGTGATCTTAATCCGAGTCGTCACCGTACCCAGCGAAGCTTTTTCAGTTGAGTTTGAAATTGTTCTCTTTGTCGGAAAGCTTGAAGTAGGGCTTGGAGTGTGCATAATCGGGACGGCAGAGATCGATTCGCTCGGGATGCATCTGGATCGGGAAGATCCCGTCGTCACACCAGGCGTCGATCATTTGTTCTACCCATTGGCTTCAAGTAGTCGGTAGCTGAGAAGTTTCCAAATGAAGGGCTCAACAGCATCTTCTGAGTCGATAGACAGACAAGCAGCCTTATCACACAGTGGAGTAGCGCACACCGGTATGATATCATCTGGTAAGTGGTGATTCATTTAGCGCTGGAAGGTTAGTCTGCCCTACGCTCGAGAACTACACTATGCTGTGAATGGTTTCGGAACATGATTTTCATCGTGACTGGTGACACTCTAGGCAGTGTACATCTGGACGTGCCAGATTGCTGGTCAAAAGAAACGTGACAGTGCATGGATGAAAGTCTGGGGTTGGTCAGGGCGCTTGAGTTGCGGGCAAGCTCGGCATTAGCGCCTTGGCCCGCGATTGATAGCTCAAGCTTGACATCAACATCTCCACCAAGCTCTGCCCAGCCTCCTTCGATATCGCTTCTGCACTGCTTTCGCGAGGAGAGCGTGACCTAAACTCGCTACAGTGCCACGCCCTCGATCCCGTAGTATCCCTATCGCATTCACTGCTGCCTATCGCTCTGCCTTCGACCCTGTGACGTGCAGCACGGCAACGCCCTGCACCCCCATCGACCGCGCCGTACCCTCGTTCGCTTCTCCGTAACCTCTCACCACCATGGCTTCTAGGAAGAAGGTGCTTCTCAAGGTACGTCCGCCATATCGCCCACTCCAGTCTCGCTCTAACTTATCCTTCAGGTCATCATCCTCGGCGACAGCGGGGTAGGCAAGACGAGCTTGATGAACCAATATGTACGACACCCCCGTGCTATACTGTTCCGTATTATACTTGATAGCGACACGATCCTCAGGCTCACGCGTACTCGTGCAGGTCAATAAAAAGTTCAGCGCAAGTTACAAAGCGACGATAGGCGCCGACTTCCTCACCAAGGAAGTGCTGGTAGATGATCGGCTCGTCACAATGCAGGTGCGTAGGATCGTAGGGTACATTCGGGAGAAAGGCTAATACAGGGTAGCTCTGGGACACGGCAGGTCAGGAGCGGTTCCAATCGCTGGGTGTAGCCTTCTACCGCGGCGCCGACTGCTGCGTACTGGTCTACGACGTCAACAACTCAAAGAGCTTCGATACATTAGATAGCTGGAGAGACGAGTTTCTTGTGCAAGCAAGCCCCATGGACCCGGAGAGCTTCCCATTTGTGCGTGAAAATTCCCTGTTGGTATCGAACATGAAGCTAATATGCGTAGGTCGTCATCGGTAACAAGATAGACGTGGAAGAGAGCAAACGCATGGTATGATAGCAGTAACTACACAGACAGAGCATAGCAGCTGACATGATTCACAGATCTCCTCAAAACGTGCCATGACATTCTGCCAGTCCAAAGGCGGCATACCCTACTTCGAGACGAGCGCTAAGGAGGCCATAAACGTCGAGCAGGCGTTCGAAGGTGGATTTTCCCCACCCGATCCATTAGTGCTATACTAACCAACCCAGTGATTGCACGACAAGCACTCGCACAAGAGGAAGTGGGCGAGTTCAACTCCGACTTCCCCGAGACCATCCCGATTGACCTGAAGGGCAACGATGGTGGCTGTGCGTGCTGATTTCTTATATCTCGTCTTGTCTCGCTCGTCTAGCCTTGCGCGCTCTATCCGATATATAGCTTGTGGTCACTTTCAGCGGTGTTTTGGGGTCCGGGCGTTCATGCATGGGTGCCTCTGGTCGCTGACCTGGACACTGCCTAGTTGCGGCCATTGTGGAAATTGTAAAGATACATAGCAGCCTGTCGTACACACATTTGATACATTCCCGCAAGCTCGTTCACCGCGTTGCCTACTGCTCGTTGATTCCTGGGGAATCATGAATGATGAATGACGTGTGCAGGGTGGCTGAAGTTGCGCCACAAGCCCCTGCAAAAGCGAAACGTTGGTGCAGCTGTTACACGCCGAGCATCCGCAGCGACTCGCGCATCGGACACATTCTTTGGTCACGCTTCCCGACACTTCACCTGCTCCCCGACACACTCTTTCAGGAGTCTCGCTGGTCATCCGGGCCTCTCGCACATGGGCAGCCTTCATGCCCCGCCGCTCTCTCCCACCGTGAACGCCCTACGTATCCTTAACCGCACCCGTAAACCCCCCTAGGACACCTCTCAACAGGCACCATGGCCCCTCCGGCTCCTGTATTCGCGACGATTCCGCCCCGAGTGAGCGACGAGTACCGCGTCAGTGAAGAGTCGGAATACACCAGGTACTCGGCATCCATCGACTCGCCAATACTGTCACCAGCGAGCGTCGTCAGTGAATGGGATGAGGGCGAGAAGCAGCAGCCGCATAGTCGCATACGGCATGCTGTCGGAATTGCGCTGCTGCTGGCTACAGTCTTCTTATGGACGACGTCCAACTTTCTCGCAAGTGTGCGTCCACCCGTGCTATCCGTCCCTTCGCGCCCTCTAAATTTAGAAAGTATAAGGGCTACAGTGCTAATCGTGGCTATTTCTACAGACCATCTTCGCAGACGACTCGTACTCGAAACCCTACTTTGTGACCTATGTCAACACCTCCTTCTTCCTCATTCCCCTCATCCCCATGTTCCTAAAACATGCCTGGGACGACCGACATACGCTCTCTCAGTCCCCAACCCTCTCGTCCTCGATCCGCGACCTGCTCCCGCGCCGCGTTGGCCGGTACAAGCTTCTCCGCGACCACGAATCCGCAACCTCGTCCCCATCCTCCAAATCACGAACCTCAACCCTCTCCGATGCCGATGAATTGCTCCTCGGCGACCCGCTCTCCGACACGCTACCCTCGATCTCGACCTCCCAAACCGAAGGCCTCACCCTCGCCGACACCGTAAAACTCTCCTTGGAATTCTGCATCCTCTGGTTCCTCGCAAACTACTTCGCCGCCGCGTGTCTCGAATACACCACGGTAGCCTCCTCCACAATCCTCGCCTCGACCTCCTCCATCTTCACCTTACTCTTCGGCTCCATCCTGCGCGTCGAGCGCTTCACGCTGCGCAAAATGCTGGGCGTGTGCGCCTCCCTGCTCGGCGTGATCCTCATCTCGTCCGTCGACGTCTCGGGCGACACCGACTCGCACCGCGGCGACTTCCCGCACAAGACGCCCGGCGAGCTGGCGCTGGGCGACGGCATGGCGTTTCTCAGCGCGGTGCTGTACGGCTTCTACGCCGTGTTTATGAAGAAGCGCATCGGCGACGA
This sequence comes from Lophiostoma macrostomum CBS 122681, assembly GCA_010405375.1. Classification (NCBI taxonomy): domain Eukaryota; kingdom Fungi; phylum Ascomycota; class Dothideomycetes; order Pleosporales; family Lophiostomataceae; genus Lophiostoma; species Lophiostoma macrostomum. Next base: position 238,656 of record MU004311.1, on the reverse strand, counting down.
GTCGCAAGTCAACATGCCGCTCTTCTTCGGACTCGTGGGCCTGTTCAACGTCATCTTACTCTGGCCGGGACTCATCATCTTGCATGTAACGCACATTGAACCCTTCGCGCTGCCGCCGACGAGGAAGATATTGACCATCGTCATGGTGAACAGCGCGAGTAGCCTCGTCAGCGACTTCTGCTGGGCGTATGCCATGCTGCTCACGTCGCCGCTTATCGTGACGGTCGGACTCAGTCTGACGATCCCGCTGAGTCTGGTCGGCCAGATTGTGTTCGATCGCCAGTATGCGAGTCCGCTGTATTGGGTCGGCGCCCTGGTCATGGTCTGTGGGTTCTGGTATGTTAATCAGGAGGGCGGGACGCTCGATGGCGGTTCGAATTCGAATGCTGGTGCGGGTTTGGCAGGGAAGAGCGGGTATAGTGTTGTGGGCACGGAGGAGCAGGGTCTGGGGAGGGCAGGTCCGAGTTCGCGCGGTTCGATGCATAGTGCTCGTGAAGATGAGGGTGGGCAGAAGAGTGGGTCGAAAGATGTTTAGATTCTTAGATGTATAGGTGTCTGATGATGGTGTGCGGACTGGTAGTGTTTGGTGGTTTTAAGTCTGGCGTTTGTGAGCGTTCCGAATCTCGCATTGCGGGCAAGCATGCATGGAGTAGGTGTCGCATTAGATCTCTTTGTATCTGAGGTTTATACCTCTGCATTTCCATGTTATGCAGATAAGGTCAAGGGGCATTCATCCATCCAAAGTTTACCTCAATCGCCAGCACCTCCATCCATCCTTTTCGAATACCTATTCCCACCACCATCCCTACCTATTCCCACCACCACCACCATTCCTACCCTTCCCTTTCCCCCTCCACTTCCCAGAATGCTTATTGCCCTCCCGCCGTCCGCCCTGGAAACTCCTTTCCTGATCCCTCTCCCTCTTCTCCGCCTCCCGCTCTTTTCTGACCGCCTCATACACCTCGTCACTCTCCACCTCCTCTGCCTCCCAGCCCTCCGTCTCCATGAAATCTTCGAGGTACTTCTGCACCTTTGGTTCCCAGACTTCGGGTCCGGCGGAGAGGTCGGCGTACGAGAGGACGGAATGCTGATGCGCGGCGGGGGTGGATGGCGCTGTGGATGGGTCGAGCGCGTAATCGCCCTGCCGTGTGCGCACGAGCGAGGACATGAGGCCGAAGGAGGAGCATGCGAGACCGAGGTCGTGGCAGAGTGAGCGCACGTAGAAGCCTGAGGAGACGGTCATGCGGAGGCGGGCTGCTGGGGGTTGGGGCGGGGTTTCTGTGTTGCTTTCGGAAGTGTCCATGGGTGTTGAGGATTGGGGAGCAGGTTCGATGGTTTCTGTGAGTAGACCGCCGGACATGGCGGGCTCGCCGTCCAGTCGTGGTGTTGAGGTGGGTTCCGGATCGAGCTTGGATGGGTCTTCTGTGGGTGTGCTTGTTATGGGAGGTTGTCCGTTTGCTTGAGGTGTCGGTTCTGGGTGTGTATCGATTTGCCTCACGGGCAGTGCTCCGGACATGGCAGGCTCAGAGTCAGTCCTGGGTTTCTTCGAATGCGACATTTCATTCGTCACCACCTCTTCCTCCTTCTCTACGCTCCTCGATCTCTTCCTCCCTCTTGCATCCTGAGCCCGCACACCCATCAGCCTCTCCGCACCTTCCTTCTCCACGCCGCCAACTTCTTCCTCCGGCCACTTGAACTCGTGACTCCCAGGCTCTAGCCACTCGACAAGCTCCAGCTCGTGCACTTCCACAGGCCTCGCTTTCACCTCTGGTATCTCTCCGCCCTCGCGCGCATACTCGTACATTTTCTTCCCGTCGACCTTGAGTGCAGAGAAGACACTCGGCTTCTGCTGTATTTCCCCCCTAAATTTCTTGAGCTTCTCTTCCACCAACTCCCTCGTCACATGTTTGTACTCTTTCCGTCCAACCACCTTGCCGACCGCGTCGTAGCTATCCGTCGCGGCGCCAAACAGCACCACGCACTCGTAGGTCTTGGTGCACTCCAGGAAGCGATTGAGCTGCTTCGTACCCTTGCCCACGCCGACGATCAGAACGCCAGTTGCCATTGGGTCTAGTGTGCCGCCGTGTCCGAGCTTCACTTTCAGGTTCTCGATGGCGCGCTTTCGAGAGCCGGAGAGCTGCATTTGGCGCTTGTTGGTGATGAGCCAGGGGGCGAAGAGGGCTGAGGTCTGGAAGTGGGTTTGGAGGTCCCGGAGGACGCCTGCGGAGGACGCCCATTGGGGCTTGTTGATTGCTGTAGTATACTATATTAGCAACGAGGTTGGAACCATGTAAGAAGTGAAGCGCTCTGAGCTGGGTGGGGCGCCAAATACATGCGACGGCCGATGAGACATTCTGACCAGCACAAGTATTTAACAAGAGTCAACAGACTCCATCGAGCTCGACGAAGCTCTACTGTGCCCAGAGAATTGAATAAAAAGAATGCTAATGTGGATTGAAGTTGGCAGGTGGGATTGACTCAGTCGAACATACCAAAGATACCCTCAAGTACCTTGCGCGACTCCTTTGTTGAGGAAGCCATGCCGCGTGTGAAAGGTGCAATTACGGACATGGGTTGCGGGGTGAGTGAGAAGTATTGGAGGTGAGGTCATCGGGTGTACCTCGGGCATAAAAAGTTCCGGTCGTGTCAACCAAGGGACAGCAACCTCAAATGTTTCACTGGTGGCTAAGAGTATAAATACCTAGGTACAAGCTCAAAGACGACGCTTCCCTGTGAAGCATCCGTGGACTGCAGTAATCCCCTGTAACAAAGTCGCTGCGAGGCCACCACCGCGGAAATTATAGCCAAGCTCCACTCACGCTAGCTGTCGATCGCGGCTTCCTGCATCTGCGACGCCACAACACCTCACATCTCTCCCACCATCTCCGCCGTCGAGGCCCCGTCGTCGCGCCCTACAACCCGCCATAGAAGAAGTACGAGATGGCGGACAACAAGGATCTGGAAGAGGTGGCCAAGAATGCGACCGAGGACTTTTACGAGCTGTTGGGTGTGGCATTCGACGCGACGGAGGCGGACATCAAGCGCGCCTACCGCAAGACATCTCTGCAATTACACCCGGACAAGAACCCCAACAACCTAGATGCAGCAGACCGCTTTATTCGACTCGGCATCGCGAAGGACATCCTCCTCGACACGACCCTAAAATCGCAGTATGACACCCAGCGCCTGCGTCGCAAGGAACGGGCGCTTCAAGATGAGCTGCTCACAGGCAAGCGACGCCAGATGAAGGAGGACCTCGAGCGGCGGGAGCGCGAAGGGTTCGGCGGCGTGAAGCGAAAGCGCGGAGCAGACCTATCTGACGCCGAAAAGCGAGAGCTGGAGATCCAGCGACTGGCCGAAGACGGCAAACGGCGACGACACGCAGCACAGGAAGCTTTAGAGCGACAGCGCGCCGAGGAAGAAGCATCCTTCATCTCGCTCTCCTCCCCTCAACCCTCTGCCCCCGCCGCTCCACCCTCAGTCTCCATCTCCACCTCAAACGCCCAAACAAATGGTGACCAAGTCCCCGAAATCGAGCGCACAGTCCGCATAAGATACGCCTCCACCCCCACGACATCCCTCTGGACCAAAGACACGCTCTCCACACTCTTCGCCCCCTACGGAAAGATATCCAGCATCGTCCTCGGCAAGCCGAAAAAAGCGCCGCGCGCATCCGGCGAAAAACACCGCCGCACAACAACCACCACCTTCATAATCTACGCCCGGCTCCACTCGGCCTACAACTGCGTCTCTGACGCCGCCGCCGACCACCCAGCCCTCGACTCCGTGTCCTGGGCCGCCAAGGAACCCGATCTGACGGCTGCTCCAGGTGCGAGATCGCCTGCGCCTGCGTCTACATCTACGTCTACGTCCACGATGCCCCAGCCGCCATTCACGCCCTCAACGCCGCGGGACAAGATATTCAGGGGATCTTTCAATTCGAGTTTGGCGAGTGGGATGGGCGGTGGAGGGGCAGGACCGCAGAGTGTGCCGTCGACACCCCAGTTTAGCTTCAGTCCCAAGACGCCGAGTCTGGAGGAGGTGACGATGATGCGGCTGAAGCAGGCGGAGAAGCGGAAGCTGGAGGCGAAAATACGGGCTGAGGAGGCGGCCGAGGATGCTGCTGGGGTGTAAGACTGGGTTGCGGGGGTGTGGGAAGAAGGCTGCTGCTTGTTCGGTAGGAATACGGGGTCAGGTTATGTGCATAGATTTTGGTTCGGCGTTGCTTACATCGTGGTCTAATTTTGTTCTTTTATATTGAGATACCCCAGGAGGAGTTGAAAGCAGCAGGAGATATACTGCACTACGAAGGAGATCAGAAGTCAAACTGCACTAGGCGAACTGCGAAGGCTGCCCAGCTTGATATGGCGGTGCGTGGCAGTCTAGGCAAAAAGACTAGAAGTCTATTCTCCAAGTCATCAACGCTACACTTTATCATGTTTAATGTAACAGGGCGCAGCGATGCAAGCAAAGCAAAAACTCCCCCTTCTCAAACCCCCTCCCTGAACCTTTCCCATCCCATCCCCTCCCTACGCCCCCCACTCCTTGAACCCCTTCTGCCTCTGTCGACTATTCCACTGCAACGTGCGACTAATCGAATCCACCCAATCCTTACTCCTGCGATCCAGAGGCAGCACACTCGGAAACGGGAACCTAGACGCACTAATCGTCACATAATCGCCGGCCCGCAACTCCACCCTCTCCTTCCCGTCGAAGCTCGCCCAGCTGCTGGTCCGCGCATCATACGGCACGCCCAGCCGCAGCACAATCGTGTCGGGCAGGATGATGGGCCGGAAGGATAGCGTGTGCGCGCAGATGGCTGTCACGAGGACGACGGGGTTGTCCGGGTGGCATAGAGAGCCACCGGCGGCCAGGTTGTAGGCTGTTGAGCCGGTGGGCGTCGAGATGCAGACGCCGTCGGCTTGCACGGTGGTGAAGTGCTCGTCGTCGCCGAAGAGCTCGATGGTGGACATTGTGGGGTTGGGACCGCGGTCGACGACGATTTCGTTGAGGATGTTGTGCGTGGATTCGGGCGCGTGGGTGTGCGCGTCTTCGGATTCTTCGCCGATGAGCTCTTCGACGAGGTCGCGGGGGTGTTTGGGAGTTGATGTAGATGGGGTGGTGGAGGAGTTTGGAGCGTGGTCGGTGCAGGATCGCATTATGGTGGCTTCGAAGCGTAGACGGAGCGAAACGGTTATGCCTTCGGAGAAGGCTCGTGTCAGGGTTGTTGGGTACTGGCCGTAGTCGAATTTTGTGAGGAAGCCGAGGGAGCCGAGAGAGAAGGCGAGGACGGGGGGGACGATGCGTTGGAAGAGCCAGGAGGCGTAGAGGACGGTGCCATCTCCGCCGAGCTACACACAGTCAGATTGATTGATCTTGGGAGAATCGTGATTCGTAGTGGACTGGGAGACTTACTGCGAGCACAATATCAAAAGTCTGCGGCTTCTCCGCGCAGAGTTTATTATTCCAGAACCGCAGTCTCCCCTTGTAGCCCGGGTTCTTCTCCAGCAGACCTGCTGCATCGAAGATTTTGTTATGCTCGAGTGTGTCCTCAACGTAGACTCTGTACCCTCCCTCTCTCCCACCACTGCTTGTCCCATTCTCCTCCTTCAGACCGTCTCTTGGAGGATTCACCTGCAACAACCAGTCTGTAACCTCCCGCGAATGTCCAATCAGCGTCTCGTCATGCGCCTTCCCCAGAATGAAGATATTCTTGACGTGCAGCTTGAGCCGTATCTGCGCGAGCTTCTTGCTCAGTTCCCGGATGCCGAACGCCATATCGCTGATCTGCTTTTTGGTGAGCAGCCGCGAATGGTGCGTTTCCGATGTTTCGGTGTCGCCGTCAAAACCTTTGTCCATGCGCCGTTCGCCAGCGAGACCTTCGGAAGATGCATTGAAAGCTTGTGTGGGGATGCGGTCCTGCTTTTCGAGGAGCGTGTGCACGAAGCATTGTGTTCTGCGGCGAGGTGTGCCGGGTCGCTGTGACATGCTGGGGACGAGGGAGGACTTGCGTCGGTGGATGGCATCGTCTGCAAAGACGACCTGGTGTGGTTAGCATCTGTACAGTTGTGAGAGAAGGCAGCATTACCTCTAAGGCCTGTTGCGCTTCGCCATCGCTGCTCATACTTCGCCTGTCAAGCTCCACGGGTTCGCCCTCAGGAATGGATGTTAGTGCGTTGAATGATGAGTGATGTAGTCGTGTGGTACCTCGTCTGGGGACTGGATTTGGGGAATGTTGTCGGAGTTGGTGACCGTCATTTCAGCGGTTGAATCGAGTCTGTTAGCGCACAAAAAGCCACAAAAAACGAAAGTCCTATATCTTTATAAAGAAATCCGCGTAGGCTAATGTATAGAAATGCGGGTGTCACAATGGTGTTTGCAGACGAGGTCTGATTCGCCGCGGGGTAGAGCTTTTGCCCCACTTGGCCAATGATGTCAGCTAGCCGCATTGTTACTCATCCTTTTGCTTGCATTCCACATAGAGCAATGGTACCTCCAAGAAGTCTTTGGTGTGTCGTAAAGTGGATGGATCTGAGACCCTTGGAGGATGGTTAGTAAATGCGATACCTTTACGTAAGCCTCCTAATTGCCACTCAATTCCTTTGAGGCTTGAGGATTAGCAACCTACTCGGTCGAATGCTTGGACAATAGTGCTGACGGTGAACAATGGACGAGCATCATTTGGTCGCATGTTCAAGACGGCCATCCATGGATGCGCTGCTAGGGTCTACCGAGGAATCTATACATCTTGATCTCTTCACATCCCTCCAGAAGATGTTACAGAACAGAGTCGCTTGATGTCGAATTCTCCAAACTTCCAAGGTATGTTCGTGATATTGTGGTGAATGGGTGTGTTATTAGAACCTGGATCGTGGAAGCTTCGGAATGAAATTAGGCATGGGAAAATGCTAATCGTATCGTTTTTGCGTTTTAAGAGGTTGAATTAGAGAGGCACCTCGACCGACTGAAGCACCTCTTCAATCACATCCTCAACAGTGACCCCTTCTAACACGGCTTTCACGGCTTCGAGTGAGCTCCCCCATTGCATGCTTCGTTCGCGTTCCGGCACGGTGATCACGATCCTGTGAGGATAGATTTTGCGAGCAGCCAGAGCTACCAGCGACGGCGAGATGTAAGTCAGGCCATGCAATGGAGCAAGTGCGCTATAATATGTAAGCTTAGCTTTCTCATCGAGGCCTCCCACTTACTGGGACAACGCGTCGAAATGACGGGTTGCCATTGCTGAAATCCCTCCGCCCACTGCTCGGTGAAGCCTCATGAAGACCACGATGTTGTGGAGATAGGCCCGTACATCAGAGCTTATTCTCACCTCGGAAGTGAGCTTCGTGAGCTGGTTGATCTCGTCTTGCGAGAACATTATCTGAGGACCTTTCCGGTCTTCCCACTTATATGATGATGAGCGAACGACTGATGCTGTCGAAGCGTCATCGTCATCGATGATTGGCTCTTTACCTTGGAGATCTTCCAAATTTGCAAATCCGTCTTCTGGTTGGTGTTTATGCGATATGAATATTTGGTCATTCTAGGAGCCGTTAGAAACGAGCCGTGAGAAACGAGCTGAAAAAGCAGCTGTCAACCTACGAGATGAGTAGTCAAGCGAGCAGTGCCGCTCACGTTCAAGGCAATGAACAGAAAAGGACGTGGTGCAGCATGTACTGCTGTCCTGGTGAAGTTGCGCTTCCCTCGGATAAGCTAATCGTTTATCAGTTATTGTAGGCTATATCAACGAAGTAAACATGCCTCGAGAGCTTGGACTTGGACCTCGGAGCTCGCATCGTTCAAATTCTTGGCAATGACAACATTGGCGATTCGTTTGCTGTCTAGAGGACTGAAGGGCTGTGATGACCTCGATTTGCGTCGGTCTGAATGCTTCGTTGTCTCCAAACTCAGAAAGCCCTATATCGACTCTGAGCACATGCAGTAGACTAGGCTAGGAATAACTTCTCACGTCGCTTCTCGTCGCTTCATTGCTGTGTCCGAAATAATCATCATCGTCCCCGGTGACGAGAATGCCACTACCAAAATCGTCCAATGTGGTTTGTTGAGAACATTCAAGCACGGAACACGTGAGCCCGAAAACACTGGTGGCAACCTATGCGTATTAGATGTTGTGGCAGCCGGCTCAGTAATGATCATACAATTTCTAGCTCATGCTGCAGGTTATCGAGCAATTGTCCTTCGGTCTCGATGATGCAGTGTTGGTCTGCCACCAAGCAAAGAAGCACGGCAAGCTCAATATCGCTTAGAGCTTGGACTTTCTCCGCGATGCGCTCACCCGCTTCCGCCATGAGCCTGAGGTATTAGCGTGCAAGTTGCGCCTTGCATTCCGTGACAGAAGTTCAATGGGTGGTTCACAGTTATTGGTGATGTGTTGCTATTGCGGTGTTGGTGTGCAGCAGAGGTCCAAACATTGGGAAGTCCACAGTTCTCCATCGGAGACGCTAGCCCCGATGTGATTAGCGTACTACATTCACCCCCAGCGTAACAATCCCAAGCGGCATAGGTGTTGGATGCGCGGCAGATGGAAACATTTTCAGCATCTAATCACATATGGCTCAATCTTTAGCGAGTTCATGTATGACCGGAACCCATTATTTTAGTTCAGCTTGTTACCAAGGTACCAAAGAGAACTAAATCTGGTATGTCCAGAGTGCTGCTTCACTATGGCGGGCTTTGATTCATTCGTGTTAAAGTTGACGCTACTCAACATTTTAGAGTTCGGATCAGTTATATAGTCCCTTGTCCGCACGTTTTCTTGGATTTGCCCTTCCACTTCTTGCACACACTTCGAAAAGTGATCCTGTCTGCAACTACGATGGATTTATCGGAGGATATGGCGTTGAATGCGCTCACACGGGAGCCTTCAGAGTGCTCTCCAGAGTATCCGAGCGTTATCACGGACGAACAATTACAAAGACTGATGCCGCTGTCCCTTGAACCGCCGAGGCATCCGCTACTCGTCCAAGCCCTTGGCCAACTTGACTCTCTACCAGGGGAGATCCTATACGACATACTCGAAGACTTACCACTCTCCGACTTAATGAGCTTCCGAGAAGTCAATGAATCGACAAAGCACATTGTACACGGCATGTTCAGATTCCGCATCATTGTCGATCATGCTCCGCAGACCTTGAGAGGTGTACTGGCAATGCAAAATCCTGTCAAGACAACTCTCCTCGAACTGTTCGACAAACTTTGTCAAAGATACTGCGACCATTGTGCGGGTAAGCGGAGTCTAGCCCGTTACCTTTGCGTCGTTACAAATTCTCGACGGTGCACCCGTTGTCCAGGGGCGACGAGTTCAAAGCCATACGGACCTCTTCTACAGGAGGAAACGATCGAAATTTTCGAAGTTTCAAAGGACAATCTGTCTGAGCTCATCTCTTGGTGGTTTCCAGTGCTCCGTTTTACAGATGGCCGGACCGTCATCCCCGAGCATCCATCCCGGAAGATTTTATACGGCGGAAAACTAGCGCGGCCTCTGTGCCACGAGTTGAAAAAAACCAAACCCAAATGGAGTGAGATATGGGTTCCAACACACATCAAAGCGTACGATCCCTCTACGGAAATGCCCTGGATGACGGTGCTCAACTGTGAACACAACGACCTGAGAGGAACAATGACCACGGTTGTCGCACCCTGGATTTCCTTCGACAGTCATGGAGATCTCAAGATCGAGAGTGGCGTTTATTGTTCTGCGTGCCTTCATACCGAACGCGAGTTTGAGTTCTACACCATGGAAGAGTTCAAGGAACACCTACGCGATTGCCGCGTAACGCCTTTCGATGGGTTCAGACTCGCGATGTGGAACGCCAGTAGATACCAACACCATGGACGATTCAAGCTCTCCCTTGCAGAGAATCAAAAATTGGTCTGGATGAGACGACGACACAGCTGCTCGTGAGCAAGGCTCTTGACATCGCTGGCGCCTTCGTAGAATGCTTAGTACATTGGTGAGGTTAAAGACGTTTGTGGCGTTGCAAGGAATAACTCGCTTGAAGTAACGTAAAACCAATTAGAAAGGGTGGTTTGAAGATTTTAAAGCACGTCAGGTTCTCGGTGAACGTCTCTTCATCGAGTGCAGATGGAACCGATGGGGTTGAATTTCGAGGGGTACCTGCGGTGGAAATGCCGCTAGAACAAATGTAGACTAGTGCACTCAATCTCATTTCCATCCCACGCGCGGTAGGCAGACATCAACACGGTCTCACCGCCATAAAACTATTCCATTCTCGCGAAGAGGTGGCAAAGTTGCCACGCAGAAGCGAGTGATGGCGTATCACTTTAAGGCAATCTAGCTATCATCACGTTCCAGCCAGTCATCTCCTCATCCCGGCCTTGTGCTTGAACTCCCCCTCCCATCCTCTTTGCCACCAGCTTCGGACTTCGGACACTTTCCTCTCTCGCAATCTAGTTTGTCTCGTTGTTTTGTTGGATGTGTCAGAGTAGAGTTTTACTCTCGTACTTTCTCTGCCCCATTTCGTCTATGCTTGTAAGAGATGATAGAGGTGCTCGATTCAATGTTTCCATGTTCCCTGAACGCGGCACAGATCATGAGACCCTTTACGCTCCATAACCATCAATTGAAGTGACGAGTTGCGACTACATACATTTTCCGCGCCAAGGGGCTCGTATTCCTCCCCTTTACACCGGTTTGTCTCAGGGCATCGAAAATACCGCTCGTACGCCATTCGGAATCCTATCACACGCTGCATCCGGACGAGGACGAATTTGGGCCAAGGCTATCTATGAGTTCAGCATGCAAGCCTTTGCCACCAGACCCCGCGTTTTACCAAGCCCCCCCCACCCTCTTTCTCTGAGATAGGTGTCGATATATGTCGGAATGGTCGCAGTCTCCAGGATCTGTGGAAAGCCTAGCTCATCCGACTTAGGATGTCTCTTCCCAGCGTCTACCGCCAGTTTCATCAAATTACAACGAGTCTGGAGCACATTTGCTAGCCCAGTAAACGTTGGTTGTACAACAAGGGCGGATTTCAGACGGCAGGGTATTATCGAGGGCGTTGGAATCGCCACTGTTCTAGTCAACACCGAGAACACTCCTCAATCGTTCGTTTATTTGCCCGCGTAGATTCTTGTCTCACCTGAGGATTGGGTTTCTAACTCGTATCTGCTGCACGGGAGCGGAGCTTGCTCAAGTGCCTCCCAAAGATATGGTTCAGGTGGCACATACGTGTGAGATTCATCGCTACGCCCAGTCGTTACCCAATTCTCGACTTGCCTCACTCATTTTTTTGCCTTGCGGCATATGATCCACCGCCAACAATTCTCATGCATAAGAGCAGATGTCTCCCACTGGCATCTTTTCTTGATTGTATCTGTACAGCGCATACTCTTGAGTGAGGCTAGGCTTGTTTTGCTTCCACTGTTCTGCTTCTATCAGCAAAACGCACGTATTGTCATCCCCTCCGCTTCACAATCCATTTCCAACAAGGCTGAAAATCTTGTCAAAATGACTTCGGAGGCAGTACAAGGAACAGCGATAAGGAATGCCTCGAAGTTAGCCTGTTCATTGGTGTCTTACTCAAGTGCTGCGTTACTGATTGCCACAGGGAGGGGTTATTTGAACATGTGGATCAAGCCTTGGCCGAACAGCATAAGCCATGCTCTACTAAAGTAGTCAACCTAGCAGGACCGAGCACTCTAGCATTTGGTGAGTCTACTTCCATCGCCATATCTGATGCGACACTATCGTTAATATTACGCATACAACTCAGTTCAATCGCCGTCATTGTCCCTCCCATGCCTCTTTCACGACGCGGCAATCAGTCCGCACACCGGTTCCTTGTACGACAGGCTTTCGCCACTTGCACGTTTTCTTGTTACCCCTCCTCATGAAGCTCCCATAGCACTATTGTACAATGGAGACAGTAGATCGGATGCTTGTATCTGTGGTAAAATCTCTCAAGAGAAGGTTGATTTCCTCACTAAGACTGCTATCGAGGAACTCGGCGACATGCGAGGAACGCAATTTGAAGGCTTTACGGAGTGCACAGTAAAAGTGCCTCTGATTTCGGGTAATCATGATAAGTAAGGAGAGATCTGTAGGTAGATGCGGATCTCCTAAGAAGGATTACCTCAGGGGTTTATGTCTACCCAGTAGGTGTTGTGCTAGGACAAGGGCGGGCTACCATCCAAAGCTAGTGATCATTATAATTATGCTTTGACAAGAGGTTAACTGGCAACACCGTAGAATTTCCCGTACTCCGACGGATATCACTCAATCTGTGATCCCTCCTTCATCTCCACTAGCGTATTAAAAGCGCTAGACCCTGCAATTTCTTCATACAACATACTTGCGTGTAGTAGTGTGGCCTTTCGGCGATGATCCAGGGCGCCCTGTGGAAGACAACATCATGGCCGCAAAGCGTTCAAAAATATTGTTCGAAACGGCATCTAAATTTCCAGACAGATTGATTTCGGAGCGGGACTTCCGCAAGCCTTGATGTGCTGGAGCAAGGTTCGAGTTACGCTGTATATTGGATGGAGACGAGAACCTTGTGTATTTTGAACCTGGTTCTCTGGGCGCGCTCGATGGTCTGGGCGCTTCTATGGACATACTTCTCGGTAGATGTGAAGGTGACGAGAATTTCGAATGCCGAGATATGCGTTTTGATGCGGGTTCATCCCGGTGGGGTTCACCCGGTGTCCAAGAGTGTGAAAGATCAGAAATCGGTGGGCTTAGCCTGAATAGGGGCGGTGGAGGTGATGTAACAGCAGGACGAACCACTGGGGCAGAACTGGTGCGGGTTGACTTCGAATGGGTCGCAGATGTTCTATTGTGACTTCTTTCCTTGCCGAAACCGAATGGGCTTAGTCTGAACAGGGGCGGTGGAGGCGATGCAACAGCAGGACGAACCACTGGGGCAGGACTAGTGCCGGTTGACTTTGAGTGGGTCGCAGATATTCTGGTGTGACTTCTTTCCTTGCCAAAACTGAAAGTTTGGTTTTGGGTTCCTTTAGACCTGGATTGATTTCTTCTTCGCAAAGGAGAATTTTCTGTATATCTAGGCTCGCGTCCTATCTCGAAGTCGAAATCTTCAGTAACGAATCGCGATTCTGACCATGTAGATTGGGGTTTCTTGCCAAACAGCCTTCCTGTATCTTGAGAAGTTTTGCTTTGTGAATCATCAAGACTGAAAGAATAGTTCCTTCGCAAAGGAGGATTCTGCATTGGTTCAGGTTCGCGTCTGATGCCGAAATCAAAATTGAGATCTTCAGTAACGAATGGAGATTGTGACCGCGTGGATTGGGGTTTCTTTTCAAACAGCCTTCCTGCATCTTGAGAAGCTCTGCTTTGTGAATCGTCAAGACTGGAGGAATAGTTCCTTCGCAAAGGAGAATCCTCTGTATGTTCGGTTTCGCGTCCCATGCCGAAATCGACTTCGAGATCAGAATCGGATTCGGATTCGGATTCGGATTCGGAATCAGAATCTTCAATAAAAATTGGAGATTCTGGCCCTGTGGATTTGTCTGTCTTTCCAAACAACCATTCTGTGTCATGAGAGGGTCTGTTTTGATATTCTTTATTCTTGTAATATATTCCGTCCTGATTATCACTTTCCGTTCCAATCAGCCATTCTGCATCCTGAGAGATTTTGGTCTGAGGTTCCTTAAGACCGGTGTGATCTTTTCTTTGTAAAGGTGAATCCTTCATATGTTTTGGTTCCCGGGTGCGTGCGTTAGCAGTCGGTACCTCAAGAGCGTCGGTCAAAAAGGAAGCAAAAGCGTTCTTCTCATTTGTGAAGAGATCAGCCTTGTCGTTAGCAGATCCGGAACTTTGAGGAAAGATTCCACTCTTTTCTGAGACGGAGCCATGCTCAGCATGGTCATGTCTGTCAAATTTTGGATCCCAGTCCTGCGAGAGTGCTCTGTCCTCGGGCCGTGGCTCTTCTTCTTTCGTTGGTAATGTTTGTGCCGGGTCGACTACAGCCGTAGAAGAGGGGTGTTTCTGCATTCCAGCTTCTGATTGACTGTCGGGTAGTGTATTGGAAGACTTCAGGGTAGGCATCACCGCAGTGGATCCAGATAGAAAGCCTTCGTTGGAAAACATGCCACGGATAGGGGTTTTTGGTGATGTGGCTCCAGGGTGTAGATCCTCCGTGACTGGTATCAACTCGGGGTTTATGAGAGTTCCGGTATCACTGTCGTCAGAATGATAGTCCTCGCACGTTGGGTGGAGTGAACGAGCATCGGCCACGGCCACCGCAGCGAGTTTTCGGTGAGCCCGCTCAATATAGTGGACTACCGTTCCGTGTAAGAGTTTGGAAACCCACAAATGCATGTTGCGGATAATCTCCGTCAAGTAATAAACACCCCAGGTACTGTCGAGACGGGTGGCCCACACACATACCATTTGCTTGGAGTTGTCAGACCGGCATAGTGATTATACAGCATTGCTGACTTACGATTTGATTGTCATCGCCACGATATGTGAGCCATAGTCTCAATTTTGGCCCTACACATGTAAAGCCGATCATAGGTGGGATTTCGGATGGAACATCCACAGATCTGATGAGATTTTCCCGAATGTCGTATGCACATGCCGTTGCGTTGGCTAGTTTACACTGACAGTACTCTTCGGCAGGCATTAGTACTTGGGCGTGCTTTACTTCCACAACCGCCCAAGGAAAACACAAACGGTCTGGCCCTAGCAGCGTTCTAGGCTCCTTTCCGTTCCCCTCCTTCCAAGACTGCCACTTGAACAGTCCAGAGGTCACTGCTGGTAGAATGCGTGATTGGCTTGCGCGTAGCTTCCCGAGAACGTCGAAGGACAGATTGCGATTGTATTGCAACATCAAACTAGACCAACGACGGTCGCTAGTCTCATGGCTTCGGAACCCATAAGTTAGATCTGGTTTAGGCCCAGTTCGCTGCCGAATGCCCGGTGTGAAATTCTCCTTCCATTGGAATGCTTTCTGCGACTCGGTCCAGAGAACATTTCCTTCCCTAGACAAAGTTAGCCAGTTCATAGGATGCGAGGGACGGCATCCCATACAACCCATACTCATCCAATGCGGTTTCACTGTGTCTGGCACGCTCACTCCGAATTTTATGCTCACTTCGAAAATCCCTAAAAATGTGTGTTCTCAAGAAGTCTATCCAGCGTTCCTCGGCGTCATATTCCAACTCCGATGCTGTGTCTTGAATTTCTCTAGCATCTCGCATCTTCATGTCGAGTCTTTCGAGTTCCTCCTTCCAATACTTTCCTCTGAAGTGATGTTTAAAATCCTCCTTAATAATGTATGTTGCATCGGGAGGACAAAGATCCAACTCAGATCCTTCGTATTTCTCGCGCAATCTCACCTCCTCTTTTTGAAAGACTGCTTTCCACGAGATCGGAATTTCGATGCTCGAAGTGTCCAGTAATGCTTCTCGGAGGTCATTGACATTTTTCGGCAGTTCTCGCGTCTGTTGGGTGCCGTTTAGTATATACTCCGTCTTATGATAGTGTATACCGTGAGCTGCTAAGATGGCGGTGGTCAACTTCGGTCGGTCGAGCTTTCCTGTCATGTCGCTGAATATATCCTCACAGTAGGCACCCTCTAGTGCCAGTGGAAAGGAACGACACTGGATGTGCGATCTTGAGAAGATAAGCGCGCGTGGGGACACGGGAAGCGGGGTACCCTGAGTATTGTACCTATATGGTAGGTATCTTCACGACGGCCCCCATGCTTCCTTCCTGAATTGCTGCTCGCGTTTCAGCCACCCGATACACCCAATAAGTGGCGCACAGAAGTCTACCACTCACAAACAGCTGGAGACTACTTACCGCAGAAACCCGCGAATATGATCCCGTCTTAGGCCATATAAAGTGGGCGGTGAAGGAGGAGCAAGCCATCAATATCTTTGCCTTGACAGCCAGAAGATGATCTTTCCTATACGATCAGGTCTGCATCTGGCAGCTTAGCGCTCGCGTATGTTTACTGGAACTGTCATTCTGTCTCGATTAGCTCACCACGGCTTGAGGTCATTACATCGAGTCCCCAACCTCCCTCAAACCGCCATCCTAACCTTCAACAAATTTCCCTCCACAATCTCCGCCTTCTTCAATTCCAGCTCCTGCATATCCCGAACACAACTCACATACCTACCACCCAACCACTCCCTCCTCCGCGCCGCCAGCCACGCAATCGTATCCCCCGCAACCTCCGGCCGATCCGGCAACCTATCTCTCACCTCCCCAAGCTGGCCCTCCGTAATCTTCGTCCAGATAGCCCCCGAATTAACACAATAAGCCAGCAGTCCTTGATCCACATACTCCAACCGCAGCGACTCCGTCCAGCGCAACACCGCAAGTTTCGAGCTGCGGTAGCTCGAGCCGGCGGATCGTGCGCTCAGGGCTCCGGATGAGGAGACGTCGATTGCATAAACCTCGCTTCTTCTTCCCATCTGCACTGTCCTCGATTTTCCATCCCTCCAACATGCCCGGCAGAAAGCACCGCGCCATGTTGATCAGGCCCCTAACATTGACCTCTATGTCCTCCAATATGTATCCGCATCGATCTCCAATAACTTCTTCACGGGCTCTATGACCGCTGCGTTATTGACCAGCACATCTAGTCTACTACTTCCAAAAGCTTCCTGGACGCTGTCGTGCAGTGTCCGCACGCTCTCCGCGCTCGATATATCCACATTACACACTAAAACAGTGGGTTCAGCGCGCCTGGCGTCGATAGCGGCTTTCTTGAATTTCGCGATGAGGTCGAATGATATGAGCTCTAGGTCTAGAGCGAACGATTTCAAGTCAGCTTCGATCTATTCCCTTCCCTTCATACATCTCCACGCCTGCTTCTTCACACCTCCCCCATCCCCCTCCTCCCCTTGGAATAAACGCAAATTCAACGAACAAATATATCTAGTTGAGGCTCTCTGACACACCGAGCCAGACTTCTTCCCCCCCACCCCCGCCCCCCCTTCCTAGGAACACTAGATCACCATATGTACCAGCAACCACAATCCCCCCGCCCCCGCCCGCGCAAACGCCACAGCCGTCGCAAACCCAACACCCTCCTCAAACGCCGCCCCCGTGACCAAGACGTTTTTCCCCGAGACGTCGAGCGAGAGCGGGGAGATGTGCGGGTAGGAAGTCGAGTGGCGGGTTTGTGTGAAGTCGGCGCCACGGCTGGCGTTTTTAATCCTAGGTAGTTGTAGAATAGACATCCTTGGAGTCGTTTTGAGCACTAGGCTGGTAATTTGGTCTGGTGTTATGTTTGGGGTCGCAACAAAGAAATGTGTATATTAGTACAGAGGTAATGGCAATTATGAGCTTACAGAGAGAAAGGATGCCAGATCTGCGTACCCTATGTAACCTACCATCACACGTTGACTTAATAACTATAGATCCCGCGTGGAGCCGAGATTGTGCTATACCTGCCTTGTATGTAGACGTAGATATCTAGGATCTGGGATCATCGTTGATGTGCCCCCACTATACCGGCCCGAGTCCGCGTTATAGTAGCTTGGCAGCTTAGTAGGGCTAGGGGCAACAGTATGCGCTCGGCAATACAGATAGATCTCAATTTTAGTTTCGTGCCTATATACTCATTACAGCATAATCGCCAAACAAACCATATGTTTCCAGTCTTGCGTGGAAAGGGTATCGTCAACGAGTGTGAATCGAACTTTGTACAAACGCCCACCAAAATTTTCAAATACGCCGTTCAATGCAAAACAGCACTTCCGGAACGATGCGCACATATTCCCATCCCATCTCTTGCACGACGAGTCCGATGCGGACCCCATCTACCTCTGCGGCGAATACACCATCTGGCTCGGCGCCGTGTAGACCTGCGTGCTCGCCGGCCCGGCCCACTGTCTCTTACTCGCCTCTCTATCCCTAATCTCCCTCTCATTCTGCACAGCTACACAGCAGCAGCAACAACACCCCTTGAGCAGATCACTCCCAAAGCTGCCCGTCAGCTTATACATATGCCTGAGTCTTGTCCTTTGCACCATGGGGAACAGCCACCACAGCCCGCACGAGATGCTCATCAGCATGCAGTGCCCGTTCGTCGCCTTGTACCCCAGCATATCCGACGGGTCCTTTTTCTCGGATTTGGCGGTCAATCGGTACGAGGTCCGGCCGTACAGGATGCAGGGGCAGAACAGCCCTGTGAGGCAGGTGCCCATGTCGCCAGAACATTCGCATAATGAGTGTTTCCACTCATGCGTGCTGCCGTCGCCTGACATGTCCATGTTAGGGTGCGCAATCTGACCTGGTTGGTGCAGGGCAAAGTCGAGGCCATTGGGGCCGTGGGCTGAGTGCGGAGAGAATACCGTGTGTGTTGGCGTGGTAGAGAAGCCGTGCGGGGAGTAAGGCTCCGTTGCAAATGACTTGCGCGAGTTAGGCGACATGGGCAGTTGCAATTGCGCCGGGTCCTTTTTGAGTAGATCCGGGGTTATGGGCGTTATTGGTGTCTTGATTGGTAGCGGCGATGCTTGTCCTTGGGTTTTGTGCGAGTGCGGAGTTGGTGGAAGTGGTGGGAGATTGAATGGGCCAACGTTGGTGTTGATGCGCTGAAGGTTGCTGTGATGCCGCGCATGCGCGACTGCCTGCTCCTGTGTATGTGCTTGTGGTAGGGGTGTGAGAGGCGATACAGGAGAGCGTAACGGTGAGAGTGTGCCTTCTTGAGGAGACACTGGCGATTGCGATGGTGGGGGCTTCTCATCTTGTGTGTAGGCTGGCGCGGAGAGATACGTAGGCTGGGGCTGGGGCTGAGTCTGAGCCGGAGCATTTGCAACATGCGGGAGGTAGATCGATTGAGGGCGGGGATCAATGGGCGTTGGCGGAGAGCCCGGGAGAGGAGGGTCGTCAGCGGAAGATGTAAAAAATTGTCGCTGGTGTTCTACAGGCGTTTGCGCATAAGAGAAGGCTCGGTTTCGAGGAATCTCGTTGATGGGTTGCGCCCGCTGTTGTTGTTGCTGCTGGTGCTGCTGGTGCGGTTGCTGATATTGCCGAGTCTCCTCGTCCAATGGAATCTGCCATGAAAATCGCTGGTGTTGGCGCTGTTGATTCTGAAGATGTTGCGGTTGCTGTTGCTGGTGCTGTTGCCCATACCCGAGTTGTATTCTTGGGTCCATCTTGCGCCGCTTCTATCGAGTCACTGAACCACTTTGCAATTTGTACGCGCCTGCAGCCGTAACTCTTGGGTGGAGTGTGCCGGTGTACGATGATACTGCTTCACTTTTAATCTCGTATGTCGGAGTCTTGGACGTCAGCCAGCGTTGCGGGGATGCAGAATGGGCAGCAAAGGGTTGTATATGTGAAGCTGGTGTAGCAGTCCAACAGCGGCTTTCAGGTGGGGGCTTTTGGGGCTGTTATCTGTTCGATCAGTCGGAGATCCAGGTTCAAGACATGCATGATGCAAGAGGAGCAGAAGAGAAGAAGAAGAGCCATCTCGAGGACCCGGACAGGCGCCAGTCGCCCACTGTTACCGATCACGGTTGGCTATGCGGCGTGATGCACCCCACAGGCCTGAACATCACGCTAGGTGGAGCGAGCAGATTCGCAGAGCTGTCGCCGTTGGTCAAAATAGCTCCGCAGTGCATGCGGCGTTGTACAATGCGGCGCAGCTGTGGCCAATTGACGGTGGTCATGGACAAGTGGCAGACGTTGTGGGATTCCCGAATGCGTGCCGGGCGCTTAAAGGCTCCGCGCCAGGAACCGCGTGGCCCGTCCGCAGGGCTGCATGTGCCAATCAGCGCCCAGCGTCTACCACATCCGTACTCTTGCATAGCAGGGTCTCTTGACTTTTCTCAGTCGGAAGATGAGGGGTCTACCAAAAAGGCCAGAGTATGACATATGCTCTAGGCATAGTATCTAGATCTATGCGGCCGGAGGCTCACCAACTGACAGCAGGCGCTTACATTCGGCCACGACGGTTGTTGCACCGGCGACTGTAAGCTGTGCCGTGAAACATGAAACATGAAACCCATCCAGCTATCGATAACAGTTGCATGCAGGGCTTAGCGTGGTTTGAAAGTAAGACACGATGGTTTTGATATGGACGTCCAGGGTCTTCCGAGGTGGAACAGTTGAACGATTTTATGCACACTCTATACATACGCCGGCGCACCTCGTGTGCTTTGTCGACGGAGGCATGATGCTGGCTAACTAGACTGACAATTGAAAACTGGGGACCGGATCTACTTGCTCTTGTCCTGCTCTGCTTTGCCACGCTCCTCCTTGTTCTCGGCCTGTGGCCGATTCACTGACACGGTCCCCGAAAGCTTCGAGGTCTCTGCAACGCCCTCTCCCTTCTTACTCTTCTCTGGGTTCTCGTGGAGAGGATGGGAGTGATCGGTGGCGCTGTTGGAGAGGCCTGCCTGCTTGCCAGACATCTCGTTCTGGCTCTTCGGCTTTTTGAAGGTGGCGCCGGGCTGTGATGAATTAGTAGGGTGAATACTTGCGAGTGCGGTGCTGGTATACCTTGTCAGACTTGGCCGGGTCAGCGGGCGCGGTCCCCTTGGTCTGCTCCTTGTCCTCAATCTTGGGGTCGTCCTTCTTCTCCTCCCTCGGCCCATCCTCTCGTTCGTGCTGGCGCTCCTTGTTCGGGGGTTCTTTGGGCTCTTCCTTTTCCTCCTTCTCGTCCTTCTTTTCCTTCTGCTCCGCCTTTTCGCCCTGCTCCTCCTCAGCGGGTGCCTTTTCTTCTTCGGCGGGGGCCTCTTCGTCGGCAGCTTCCTCGCCCTTCTCTTCGTGATGCTCCTCGTGATCCTTCTCGTGGTGCTCTTCGTGATGCGCACCGGTGTCCTGGTTGAGGACTAGGTAAGAGGCGACCACGGTTCCAACAACTGCTGACACGGCCCTGGTAAAAGTGCATCAGCAATAATGCATGCACAGTGTGTAGACAGCAGACTCACCACGGCAGCTCACTCTTCTTCTTGTCCTCACCGTGCGCCGAGGCATAGCTCCTGCGTTGCAGCGTCCGTTGCCATGGCTGGAGCTCGGCCGCGCGGATGCACCTGGCCGGGCGAGCATAGCGTGTGATGGAGGACGCTCGCAGCGCCGTGGCTCGTGAAAAGACCATGATGAAGCTGTGGAGATGGCAATTGACTCGGGTGAAGAGCAATTGGCGATGGCAGACGGGGTTGAGAGGTCGTCAGAGTAGAAGATTAGGCCAGTGGCTGGGCGTCGTGATGGCACCGGAACGTCAGAGCTCGCCTAACCCGAACCGAGCTCCATCAAGCATGCCGTGAGTCTGTGAGTCTGTGAGACACGAAGTAGGCGGGCCGCGCCAGGCAACACCTCGATTTACTTCCACCGCGATCCTTTCACGCACGGCAGCCTGCTCACGGCTCGTCCGCCTGGCGACCCTGCCTATTTCAACACCCTCCTTCCCGCTGATTCTGCTCTACACCACACCGGCGTTCCCGCAGTCCACCCCGCCCCCAGGTACTTCGTACCCCACCAACGCCGCCGTCTGCCACCGCACATAGCTCGACACCCTCGATACACCGTACTCGCTCCTCCAACGCACGCTCTGGGCCGCCCGCAACACGATGGCGCCCTCACCGAGTGCACACAGCGTGCTGCAGCTGCTCCCGAAGCTCCACGATGAGGACCCCGACTTCCGCTTCATGGCCCTGAGCGACCTGCAGGAGATTCTCAACGCAGGCACGCATGGCTTTCTTTCGCCAGACCCCAATGCGTGTGCCAAGACCGTCGATGGCCTGCGCGAAGCCCTCGTCGACACCAACGGCGAGGTGCAGAACATGGCAATCAAGTGCCTGGGCCCGTTCGTCAACAAGGTGTCGGGTGATCACATCCTCGTCCTCATTGAGAAGCTGTCGAATCTGCAAACGAACAACACCGTCGACCAATCAATACCCGCGCTCGCTCTTCGTGAGGTGGTCGTTTCTCTTCCGCGACCTGTCCCCGGCGTTGCGCGCACCAAGGCAGTCACCGAGGCATACACGGCGATAAGCAGGGTGATGATACCCCGCCTGGTCGGGCGCATCGTCGTGCCATCTGGTCAGAAGAATCTCCCAGCTCCTCCGACGGGCATGCTCCAGGTCGATCTCGAGAAGGGGACGGACAGCAATGCCATCGACGTTCTGACCGAGGTTGCCAGGTGCTTTGGGCCCATGTTGCAGGAGGTGGAGATTCAAGCACTGCAGAAAATCACATTCGAGATTCTCGAGAACGACCGAGCCAGCTCCATGATGAAGAAGAAATCCGTCACTGCTATTTCCACACTGGCCGGCTTTTTCTCCGACCAATTACTGAGCGATTTCCTCTCGCGTGTGATCGAACATCTTCGAGACGTGCACCTTACGCGGAGTAAGCGGAAGCTGTACATCACCATTTTGGGATCCATGGCGAGGTCGATTCCGCGGAAGTTCGGTCCGTATCTAAAGACCTTGGGCCAATTCGTGCTGAGCGCCCTGAGCCCGGAGGAAGCAGATGAAGAGATGGAGACTGACGACGACGAGACCGAAAGGGATCCTGAGATTGACGAGGTTCTGGAAGCTGCGCTCATTGCTTTGGAAGGTTTCCTTGCCGCGTGTCCGCAGGACATGCGCTTGTATACTGACGAAACTATCGATGCTGCTACGCGATTCCTAAGGTATGATCCCAACCTAGCTACAGACGATGATGACGATGACGCCATGGAGAGCGACGAGGAGGAGGAGACCCTTGAGGATGACGACTTCGAGGAAGAGGCCGGGTTCGACGACGACGAGGATGGCAGCTGGAAGGTTCGGCGATGCGCCGCCAAGGTTTTATACACCCTCATTTCCACTCGAAGCAATGGCGATCTTCTCGAAGATGGAACTCTCTACAACCGCGTGGCCCCGGCCCTTATTTCACGCTTCAAGGAACGAGAAGAGAATGTGCGCCTGGAAGTACTAGCCACACTTTCCAACTTGGTGAGGAAGTCTGGCGACGGACCGGCGCCCACATTGCGACTCGCAGAAGAGCAGAGCCAAGGAACAATGGGCCCACCTATATCCCGGAAGCGGAGGCGCGGTGGTAGCGATGCAAGCATGTTCGATATTCACGCCAATTCGTCAGCGTTCCAGGGCTATGATTCACCAGCGCCATCATCAACACCCCCGGTTGGACCTCGAGGCAGCCTTGCCAAACTGAATCCAGAGATCTTCCGCGGTGTCGCTCAACTGCTCAAGGCATCATCATCTCCACCGACAACCAAGCAGGCTGTGATTGTATTGGTCAAAGATATCGTGGTCACGCAACGCGGAGGGCTCGATAGCCATCTCGGTCAGATTCTTGACCCGGTCGTAGATGCTGCAAAAGCTAGTGGTACAGGCTCCACAAGCAGTGCTTCGGCCACAGCAAATAGTCTTCGGATACAAGCATTGCAATTGATAGGCGCGCTAGCGGACACGCACCCCTCTGGACTGCTCCAGCCATACCTGAGTAAGATCGTTCCAGTGCTTCTGCTCGGAATGCGCGACAAGTATAGCAAGTTGTCCATCGAGGCACTCACGGCATCGGAGCAAGTCGTCAAAGCCCTGACTCCACCCCGATCAGCCTCTTCCGGCTCGCAAAACCAGCAGCACCTCGAGCAACTATACGATGCGCTCGTACATCGTATCTCTGCCAATGACGCCGATCTAGAAGTTCGCCAGAACGCTATCCACGTGCTCGGCCTTTTCCTTGGCCGGAGCTCGGGAACTCAAGGGCTTGTATCACCTCAAAAACGAATTGCAGGCCTTGAACTCTTATTCGATCGTCTGAAGAATGAACTTACAAGGCTTGCATCAGTCCGCGCGATCGATGCTGTAGCGTCACTCACGAAAGGCGAGAATGAGCTTGCACCAAAGTGGGTTCGCGGGGTTGCACTAGAGTTGGGGGCACAACTTCGAAAGGCTAGTCGCGTCCTTCGAGGTGCGAGTTTGAGTGCACTCCGTACGCTCTCGTTGAATGTCATCTCGAGGCAGCAACTGGACGGCAAAACCAAGTCACAGATCGTCGAGTTACTTCTGCCCCTGTTGAGCGCTTCAGACCTTCATCTTCTCGGACCGGCTCTGATCATACTGGCAACTTTCGTCAAGGATGACGCCAAATCTGTTATGACGAAAGACCTCAACGCCGCACTTTGCCGCGTTGTGTCAGGCACGATTAGTGGAAGCTCGCTCGAGGCGCTGCTTGCTCTTGTTCGAACGATTGGCGAGAAAGGTGTTGGCTCCAGTCTGATGGCGGCTCTGCTTCAGGATGTGGGCGTCGCTGGCCACCCGGAAGTGGTGGGTAAAGTGATTGGTAATCTCCTCGTCTATGGGGGTTCAAGTGTTGGCTTCAAGGTCGATCAATTTGTTACCGAGCTGAACACGGCCGATGATGACAAGCGAAAGTGTCTTGCATTGGTCGTGCTTGGCGAGACGGCGCTTCGACAAGGATCGAGTTCGAAGCTTGATCCTCAGATCTTCATCAAAAACTTTTCCGTCAAGTCAGAGCAGGTACCCCTCGCAGCCGCAGTGGCTCTGGGCAGGGCAGGCGCCGGCAGTGTTTCAAAATACTTGCCGGTCATTCTGTCGACCATGGGCAAGCCTTCCAGCCCACAATACCTGCTGCTGCATGCAGTCAAGGAGATTTTGCAACATGATGGGACTGAATCAGACATTATTCCCTATGCTGAACCGTTGTGGCAGAACCTTGTTGCGGCATCCCAAGCTGAAGACAACAAAGCCATTGGCGCGGAGTGTATTGGGAGGCTGGCCATCATCGATCCGAAGACATACCTGCCGCAGCTCCAAGTAAGTACCAGAAACACGAAACATGCCCTTTCGTGCTATCGCAAGCAAAACAAATACTGACATTCATAGGCATTCCTGGGTGACCGAAAAGCTAGCGTTCGCGGCATGGTTATCTCTGCCCTCCGATACACTTTAGCAGATACCGATGAAGCCTATGACGAGTATCTCAAGCCTACTGTCATCCCTATGCTCGTTAAGATGCTCTCAGAACCCGATCTAGAGAATAGGCGCTTGGCTTTGACCACCTTCAACTCAGCCATGCATAACAAGCCTGATATCATCATCCCTGCTCTTGACCAGTTGTTGCCCATGGCAATGAAGGAGACTGTGATCAAACCTGAGCTCGTCCGCGAGGTTCAGATGGGCCCCTTCAAACACAAAGTGGATGACGGCCTTGAAATCCGCAAGAGCGCTTACGAAACATTGTACGCACTACTCGAGACGGCATTCTCGAAGCTTTCTCCGACGGATCTCTCGGACTGCTTTGACCGTGTCGTAGCCGGAATCAGCGACGAACATGACATTCGCATCCTGTGCAATCTCATGCTCACCAAACTCATGGTACTCACGCCGGACCAGACACACTCTCGTCTGGAAGCGATCGCGGAGAACTTCCGGGCTGTGATTTCTGTGAAGCCCAAGGACAACGCAGTCAAACAGGAGATTGAGAAAATTCAAGAAGGCAGCAAAGGTGTCCTCAAGGTCTCTGTGCTTCTCAACAAGAAGATGGGTAGCGAGAGCGGCGCTCACGACGATCCACAGCTGAGAGTCTGGAGTAACTACTGGGACTGGGTCAACAAGGAATTCTCACAGCAGCTGAAGGCTGTACAGGATGATTTGAAGGAACGGGATCGCTAGGCACATTCCGCGAGCCCGGCGTATCTGACGACTCTTATGCGTAATATGGTCATTGGGTAGGGTATGATAGCATGATTTAGCGATGCATTGTAAGCATAGCCAGCATAACGACAGAGCGATGCGTAGGCTCGGTTTTAAAAGTCAGATAGCAAGACACAGAATTTGATGTCTATATGGTCTAAGCTCATCCGTCTCCACTGCGTGAAGACTGATCATGACTAGTCGCCTTATCTGGGCAGTCTGAGACCGCCATCGTCCTCGCTGTCTAATGCATCGTCGTAATCGCGAACCTCGTCCTCATTCGTATCGCCATCGCTGCTTCCTGCAATCATTTCGTGGTCGTGGTTTTCTTGATCTGCCACACGTTCGTCGCTTCCTGATCCGTCATCACCTCCTTCCACACCATCTTCCTCAACCATAGCTTCTCTCTCCTTGAGCTGTTCCCTCAGTCCCTGCAAGATGATGTGCATCCTAGCTTTCAAGTCTGCATTCCAGACCTGCGCGATCTGACCCTCCATTTCTTGGATCTTGGTGCGTAATTCCTCGGCTACTTGATCTTGTCCTTCGTCGTCGTTGTCCTCATCAGCGTCGCTCCCGGGTCCAGTCTCAATATCAACATTAAATGTAGAGCCAAACTTATCAGCCATCCTCCGGTTGCTGATAGCAAACACCACTTCTTCCAGACCATTCCATGTGTCCGCATCGCCAGGAAGCTGTCCTTTCTTGCGTCCATCTCCTTCCAAGACCGTGCGCCAGCTTCGTGCAACGTCTCCCACCGGATTGCCGTACGCACCGCATCCCCAAGCACCCAGTACAAGCTTCCTCACGCCTTTGGCTTGCGCCATCCGCAGCACAGCACGCATCTTTGCTTCTACAAGTTCTCTGTCTTTCTTCCCTAGCCTCTTGACTTCGTCGTCATCACCCTCTAGTTCGGGAAACCGGAGCATACCAGCACTGATGACGTCGACCCAATATCTATCTCCTGGAGCTATTTCACCTTTGGCATTGCCTAACGGACCGGCATCTCGGAAGACTAGCACGTCGTGCGTGAAGATACCTCCGACCTCTGGCAGGCGGTAGAAGGACTCTTGGAGGGATGGTAAGAGGGTCGTGCGGGAACAGAGAAATTCTTCTTGGGACGTTGCGCCAGACAGTACGCCACCGCCGGGCCGCAAGGATGAAGCCATGTTGAGGATACAGGTATTGGGCTCTTTCTTCTTAGAAGATGATGGTGAAGCAAGTATATTTGCTGCTGTCAGGGTGTCCGTGGCTATGACACGAATCCTACGGCGCACTTTCGGTTCTTCGTCCCGAGACAAGGCAGACGATATGTCCAGTGTCTCAAAGCGCTGGTCCAGTGAGTCTGACCTCTTCTTCCCCCTCTTATTGTTGTTCTTTGTGCTTTTTCTGCCAGTATCTGCTATCACTTCCTCGTCCTCACCTTTGGCTTTCCGTCGGCCCTGGCCCTTTCGCTTGACATACTGTACGTCCTTTTCTTTTCTCGCCTGGTCTGCTACACTGGCTTGGTTGACTTGGGGCGGATCAATAATCAACTCACTCCCTTCCGCTCCTCTTCTAGCTCTCGCGTTAGAAGCTAGTGTTGCGGGAATGACTTTGTTAACGATATGACGTGCCTGCTTCGCGCGCACATCTTTGCGAACTGCAGGGGGTGCGAGGCCTTTTGATTTCTCGGTCCGACCCATGACCTATCCCAAGCGAATTGGGTATCCGAGCAAGAGGAATGGAAGTTTATCGGGCTGTGCGTTGGCGTGGCGGTGGCACCCTGATGGGTTGAAGATGTTGCCCCCGACTGGGCAGGATTAGCCGAAGCGTGGGCCGCATGTCCTTCGTATCGCTCCACGGACTCATCAACTCTCCATCAACAAATACAAAGGCACATCTCGTCTTCACTTTTGAAGCGATCAACAATCCACGTGGACTATTTTCAGAAACTACCCGATTAGGTACATCGGAGCTTCAGTTGAGTTTTCGGCAAAGTTGATCGGTCTGCTGTCGCACAGCCTCGCCTTCTCTTGAGTACGAAGTATCTGGTAAATAATGTGGATCTTCCCAGGAAACCTCGTTAAATATTGTTATATGCTACATTGGCATTAGTGTAAGCTATAATAAAGCCCGATAGAGCCTTTTGGGTGCGGGCTATGTGGGTGTTGAGTATTGCTTAAAAATTTCCAGCTTCTTCGTACAAGGTCCGATCATCTTCATCGGAATCCCGGTGACTAGCTTATCCGACAGCGGAGAACATAGGAACAGCTTGTCATCATGCCTCGTATTCGCACCATCAGCAAGACACTCGCAAATATCTGTGTGCGTATATTTAAGACAACACCATCTTGTATGGATTTGAAGACTCCCGCTACATGCTACTTATTCCATCACCTGAAATAGAATAGTCCGTTGTCGTTTTCGGTTCCTTACTCTACCTTTATACTTCGCGTATGCAACCCACTTAAAAGATCAAGACTTTGCTTAATCCACAATGCCTGCTGCTTCCGCAATTTTACTAGCACTGCAATCGACTACACTCCTCGCATTCGGAACTTCGTCTCTTGTTCATCCTGTAGAGCCTTTCAACAAGCTCTCTAGCCCAATTCTACATGTTCTTGGGTACCACTTATCCGTCTCGAGCATAGTTTCCTCTTCCCACTATCTCTTCTATGTCGCAACCCATCTATTCTGACTTCCATAAAGAATACAATCCCTATCCCTTGGTATAACATTCGTCTTAACAGCGTTTCAACCACGCAGAAGTTGCCACCGGCTTCTGCTATCTGGGATACCTATGCGGTTGTTTGCTGGGTATTTGTTCTGGAGAGATGAGAACTTGGGAGCCGCGCTGTGGGACGCTGGGAATGCGGTGCTGAATGGGATTGTTCTGGCGTGGGAGTTGAGGCGCTGAGATAGGGGGAGGGGTTTGTTATTGTATATCTGGTGAGCGTTACTCCTCTCGTTGCTGTGATACAGGGCGCGAAGAATCGATCCTGGTCGAAGTTGGAGGGTGGATATGGTGCGTTGAATGAATCGATGAAGTAAATCGTTGAAACATTCGATGGGACGGACTGATTTGTGTCCAGATATCTTACAAGGGCCATCGACTGAGTGCTTTCGAAGGATCGGACGAGTTGGGATTGTTCATCCCTACTATGATGAAAACGAGGGCTTCATCGACCACTCATACAATACTGATACAAGAGAGTGAAAGACTGCTACGTAGTCAATACGCCGTATCGCTCCATTCCCCGGTCACAATCTCCGCCCACGGCTTGCCGAAAGGCATTCAAGAAGTAATTTCAGACGCGTTCAGTCTGGTCTTGACATAGAAAGTATAATACACTGAGTCGAGTTGTGATGGTGTTACAGTACGTTCCCCTATCCTATACTACCGCAAGTTCGGGGTAAGATCTGCCCACATCCCATTCCATGAGCTCATCTATGCCTTCAGATAACCTCACCGTCATCATCAATAATTTCGCAGACGGGCAAAGGCTCAATCTTCAACCGTTCCTTCTCTTCCTTCTCCTGCTTTCCTCCGTTCTCCCCCTTCTTTTCTTCCGCAGCTCCCCCAGCTCCCGCAACCCCCTCAACTTTCCCCCTGCCCTTATCTTTTGCTTTCCCCTCTCCATGAGCCCAATCCCCAACCCGCTCCTCAACCGCGATCCTCAGCCCGACCAACGCATCCTCACGATCATCCACCGGTAGACCCTGCACCACCAGATCGCTACGAATGAAGACGTTCATGCGGTACCGGATCTCGTCGTGGTCTTTGCTGATACACAAGTGAATGTGGTCGGATGAGGGCGTGAATGACATGCTGGCGTCCCAGTGTAGCATTAGGAGGAACGTTATTGAGTCTGTAGAATGTCACAAGAGATTAGTCAGTGAGAAGGGAATACAGGGTGAAGAGCACGAGAGAACGTACGGCTAAGCTGAGTCTTCTCACCATCACCAAGCCCTTTGCCGCCGCGTAGCTGGGCGCGAACGCGGTTGATGATTAGGTCGGTGCAAGACATGGTTTGTGTGGGGTGGGCTGACGCGTTGGATTGAGACATTGTGGTTTGTTGTTGGTGTGAAAATGCGTGGGAGGAGTGCGGAGTTCTATATGTTGTAGTGCGAGGGCGTTATGCAAGGGGTTCGCCGTGGGTTGGGTGGAATGTAAGGTGGCGGATCGTATTCTTATAGGGACTGTCGCTTACTTATCACCAGATATACATGAACGTCCCCATGCTTTATATAGCCAGTGGATTAGGAGCTGTTACACAGAGGCCAAATCACGCAAGACTGTTGTGTTGCCAAAGCTCACCGTAGACCATCACGTGACATCAGATATCAGCGAAAGACCTCGGGATGCAGGTGAGTTGCAGCGTGTCTCGTGAAAGCCATGACCGCACGCGCACCTTGCTCTCACAATCGTACTTTTGACAAAACCAGTAGCCTTCCGCAATACCAACACTGATCTCCATCAATTCGAACGCACCGCAACCTCGGAAGACATCCGAGGTCCACATATACAATGGCGCACCTTCATTCCCGTCTCATGAATCTCATGGACATTGAGTCCGTTCTTACCGTGCCCGAGAAGGAGTCAGATTGCCAGTAAGTATACATTTCTACACATCCCGCACATACACACACCTGGGAAAACCTATCAACCTCTTCCCTCCCCTCCCTCCCTTCTCAACAACCGCACTAACCTCCACCCCTCCCTATCACCCAGACAACTTAATCTACCTCATAACCACAAAATACGACCGCATGCCCTCGGCGCAGGACTTCAACCTCATCCTAACCAGCGACGAAAACGGCCACTTCCGCATCGACCTCACACTCAAAGACAAGGTCATCTTGTTCGGCATTCCGCAGATGAAGCGCGAGGACTGTCTGGGTGGGTTGAGGGTTAGGGTCGAGCAGAGGACGGGCATGGTGGTTAGGAGTGTGTCGGGGGTTAGTCGCGGGAAGGAGGAGGGGATGGGTATGGGAGGGGGAGGACATGGTAT
This sequence comes from Lophiostoma macrostomum CBS 122681, assembly GCA_010405375.1. Taxonomy (NCBI): domain Eukaryota; kingdom Fungi; phylum Ascomycota; class Dothideomycetes; order Pleosporales; family Lophiostomataceae; genus Lophiostoma; species Lophiostoma macrostomum. The sequence continues at coordinate 208,027 of MU004311.1, read as the reverse complement.
GGTAGGAGGAGGACAGGGTATGAATGGGCAGGGGCAGGTAATGGGGGAAGGTTGGAAGGATGATGTTGTGTTTATGTTCAAGGGGCTTTAGAGGTTGGGGTGGAGGGGAGAGAGGCACGGGGGGGTTTGTGCAGTGTATGTCTGGGAATGGCATAAGGACAAGTGGAGGACGACTGTCAATGAAAAAGCCTATGTGGAAGTCTCTATAACGCAAGAAGACAGGTCTTACTGAATACTTGGCTCTTAGTAAGATTCAGTGAAGGCAGTTACAAGATGGTCACTTCCACTTACTCCTTGCTGTTTGAGGAGCTTCAACGCTTCCTGTACATTTGCTATAATCAAGCTTGTGCTCTGCTGAAAAGATAAGGGAGCAGATGTTATACAAGACCAAACATACTCTTTTCCATTAGCTGCTTGATGATTGAGAAGCTCCCACACTTCTTGTCATTTGCTTTGATCAAACTCAAACGTTCTTCTGAAGCTGCAAGGAGATAGCCGATTAGAAGCGCAAACATACCACAACAGATGCAGTATATATACAAGACATTTCCCTCTTCCTCTTCTCGTAAACCCACACCGACGCCATCCTTCACAACTTAATCCGCAAGCATCTATGAACACTCCAACCCCAAAGACTCCAACAACGCTCACCATGGTCGACCCCATCTACGAGCGCCTAATGCAGCTCATGGACGTTAGCGCAATACTCCCACCTCAAGACAGAACACAGCTTGCGAGTAAGTACTCCATCTCCTCTACCACATTGCGAAACCCTTGAAAGTCTCTAACAAACGTGGTAGACAATCTTTGCTTTTTGCTTCGTCGCCGCTACAAAAATCCGATTGACCCACTGGATGTGTCCATGATATTGGGCAAAAACAGGGTGGATCAGTTCCAGATGCGAGTCATGTGCAGGGGAGACACTGTGATTATGGGAGCGCCACGTGGGAGTCGAGAGGCTGCTCTTGGGGGACTGAGAGTGGAAGTGGAGAGTAGGATTGGGGAGATGAGTGTGTAGGCGTGTTTGAGAGAGAGAGAGAGAGAGTAGTGTTTTGCTCGGTACTCGAGAGAACCTCACTAGTTGAAACGGAAATATTTTTCGTTGATTTTTCTATATGTTTTGGAGATCACTGGGTCATAGCATCAAAATGTTCTACGGGACTGTTCACGTACACTCCGGATCTTCTAACTACGTGGACACATCATCGGGACGCTCAAAGCACATTTGGGGTGTACTGTCCTGATTTTCCGGAGTTTACTAGCTACCTGACTTGTCATTGTCAACGTACATGTGTGGATAGAATGATGAGACGATTCAGTCATTCGTTGGGTCTATCTTTGGAACTTGAACATCGTGGGTATCCACACCAACACAATCAGAGCGGAATATCCGTACTGAATCGTTCAACCCAGCTCCGCGGGCGTAGAATGAACGATGGACCTATCACCTTCCACCTCGGCCATGGTCACCTTGTTCGCGTTTTCCGCCTCAGATGCATTTGCCTCGACAGGGTAGTGTTCAAAATCTGAGTAGTTGTTTGGCCCGGAGTGATGAAACGATTGAGCGTCTGCTGCAGCCATTCTTGTTATTGCTCTCCGACGTCCGTACCAGTAGATGAGGGATCCAAAGCCCGCCAACGCGACGACAGAGCCTATCACGATGCCTGCTATGCTACCTCCGGAAAGGGCCGCATCCGGACTGGTTGCTGTGGAAGCACTGGAAGCAGCGGCAGCGCTCGACGAGCTTATAAGTGACGAGACACCACTTGTGACAAGAGAACTCGTTAATGCCGTTGTAGACGACTTCGATGTAGAGGTTGGGAGACCAGAGGACGTGGACGAACTATCCGCTGCAGGAATGAAGAAGCCAGCGCTCCAGAAGCCGCCATCAGCCTGGTCCTGAGATGAACCCTCCGCATTGACGACGTGGAAGTGGAAGGGGATCGATCGGTTCGGCCAGATGGAAGCATCTTTGACGGTCCATTGAAACTGATTTGCGTCGGTATTTACTTGGGAACAAGTCAGCAGCACGCAGAGGATCCTAATGAAATTTCTGACCTGTTAGCGCCTGTGAGTTTTGATCATCGCCGAATTGCGCATAGTAGAGGTTGTCATGTTGGTACGTCGAGGTCCACTCTATTGTAACAACTGTGCCTTCAGTCCAGTGAAGAAAGGTGCTTTGGTCGCTTTGATCTTCCAGGTCAGGGGGAAAGGAGAAACTCCCGTCAGGATATGGGCCTTGGGCATGCGCTATTCCATCAAGAATAAAACAGCACACAAGAATAGAGATCTTGAACATTGTTGGTATAGAGAACGTAATCTGCGAGACTTAGACGAGGGTGAGATGTTAGCACAACGATGGGAAGCGAAGGAAGTATGTGGCACGACGCTTGCATGGGGGCCTTTGCTTATCTTGGTCAGGGCTGAATCAATTTCAGAATCCACGAATCTGTAACATCTCCGGCGGCGCAGTGCGTATTGTGCAGGGGTGGAGGAGTATCGATTCTCAAGCCATTGCGGCACAGCAACCCCTGGCACAAAGAGAACCCGGCACAAAGGGAAAAGATCATCGACAGGCAACCATTAGAAAGACTTTCGGATACTTTGCACTTCTCCACAGACCTTTACTCTTCTCATCTATGCTTGATCCACATGATTATCCATACGAGATCCCGGATCCTGCTCGTTATTATCGCCGTGGGCTTCACGACGCTCTTTGTCTATGAGAGTAACGGCCTGAATCCGTTTGACCGCACAGTACACCATGATTCTCATCTTATAACCCATTCGAAATGCGCCCACTTCTCATCAGCCAAGAATGTGTTTGTCGTTATCAAAACTGGCGCCACGGAGATCCATAAGAAGCTTCCCATCCATTTCAAAACAACATTGCGCTGCATTCCCCACTTTGCTATCTACTCAGATATGAATGAAACTATAAATAACTATAAAGTCCACGATATCCTAGAGTCTATCAGTCCCGAGACTAAAACCGAATCTGATGACTTCACACTCTACCACCGCCTGCACGATTCCAAAGTCCAGAGTTCGGAAAAACTAGGCGGTAGCTGGAACGAAGACGATAAAAAGAAGGCTTGGGCGTTGGACAAATGGAAATTCCTACCCATAATGGCTGAGGCGTACGAGACCCGCCCGGAGGCAGCTTGGTTCGTATTTCTGGAAACAGACACAGCTATTCTTTGGTCCAACCTGTTCCTGTGGCTTCAACAACTCGACGCGCGAAAACATGAACCCTTGTATCTCGGGGGCCAGACATGGGCTGGAGATGTTATGTTTGCACACGGTGGAAGCGGATGGATCATGACGAACTCTGCAGTACAGCGTGTGGCGGACAAATGGCGGAAGGAGCAAGAGGCTCTTGAGAAGATGACGATGAGTGAGTGGGCTGGCGACAAGCTCCTATCGATGGTCTTGAAGTCTGTAGGCGTAGACTTGACGCAATCGTGGCCGATCATACAAGGAGAGACACCTTTCACATTAGACTATACCGTCAGGCATTGGTGTATGCCCGTCGTTACCTACCATCACGTCGACGAAGAATGGGTGAAGAATATCGCAGATTTTGAGGAGAGCGTATTGAAACAGGTACGTTCCAACTTGAGACACCCTTGCTGGCACTAACTACCTACTTATCTAGACTGGGGTGGCTATACGTCACCGCGACGCCTTCGAATGGTTTGTGCAGCCAAATCTCGCTGCCGAAAAACAAGATTGGGACAGCATCAGCCAGGACGAGAAAAAAGACCATTTCAATAACACGGACGAATGTCGACGGGCTTGCGAGAACAAGCCGTCATGTCTACAGTGGAGCTTTGAATTAGGAAAATGCAAGACTGGGACAGTTATACGCCTCGGTTCTGTGAATAATCAGGGTGTGGTGTCAGGATGGATGATGGACCGAATTGCAGCATTCAAGAACGCACAGCCTGACCCTTGTCCGGAAAACAATTGGATCGTCGCGTAGAACCTGAGGACCAGAAGTTCGTCAAATATCAATATTCGGTGCACATGCATACTTTCCTCTGGCTTCGAGGAATTGCCGTCAATTAAGTCATGTCAGGTGCAGATTGTAATACCTCTTTCAAGGGACATCACAGGGGGTAATAAAGGCTAGTAGAGCCCTTTGTTTCCAGGTTGATGTTGATACTGGTATAGAGAGAGTAGAGTTGGGTTCGTGGCACTAGAACGAGAAGAACTCACTGCATTTCTTCTGCCACTTTTACTGATCACTAAACCCATTCGTTCTGGTATCTATCCCTTCTAGTTATATGGAGTCACTCCGTCCTTAACTGCTCCATATATCCCCTCTTCCATTCCTCACTCCTCAACCTCAACCCCGCTCTAAACCACCGGCGGCTTTTCCACACACTTGCAATTCTCTCCACATGCGGTAAAACACTGCTGAGCTATCACACGCCCCCCTATACAACTCGATTCGCACATCGGTAGGCAGTTATGGCATACGCAGGGGTCGCAAGGAGCTGCTCCGGTCTGAGGGGCTGATACATCGGTAGTGTCAGTTTCAGGGGTAGAACGGCGTATGTGCGGGGGAGAAAGGGAAAGAATTAGGGGTTGAGGTGGCGGAATCGGTCTAGGTAGGCAGGAGGGAGGCCGTGGGCCGAGGCGATGAGGTGAGGAGGAGGTGGAACAACATACCTCTAGTATCCAAAGTTCCAGATCCAGCTCTAACTAGCGAAGAGACAGCCATAGTGCTAGTAGCCATGAGGAAAGCCGAGGTCAAGAGTGTGAACTTCATAGGGAAACTTTCGAAAGTTTGTTGTAGCTAGTCGTAGAGTGGCCTAGTTGGAGGTGAAGAAATAGTAATGTCAGGATATCTGCACTTTTGATGAGACATGGTACAGGACGGTCTGTCTTTTATACATATCGCCTCCCCCTAATTCATGCCGGATTCAAGATCCCACTATAACCAACAGTATGAAATAATATCATGATTGTGGCCCCCATTAGCCAACCGCTGTTACCATGTCCTTATCTAAACTCTGTAGATTCTTCTGGCTAGACCCTCCCTTTCATCACACCACCCTACCGCGTTCCAAGAGAATATGTACAGGGTTCAAAGTAGCTACGAAACGTCTTTAGTCACCTTTTACTCTGCGCTGTTCTTCCTGTTTTGAAAGGTCTAGAGCTTTTCACTATTTCCGGCTGCTCATTACTCCTTGGAACATTCTTATTCCCGCGCATGATTGAGCTACAGGGTTCTTATCGGACAATGTACCACAAGTCCACCAGCCGTTTGTCTGTTATACGAAGTCTGATATGCCCCAATACGCCCGATATGCTTCGCCCCGATACGCCTTGCTAGCATATGTCGAGTAACCTGTCGATGGTTAAATACCTAGTCGACCTGTGGATAGCGGTTGTACCTCTTCGAGCATCCTTTAATCTTCTCATTTCGCCCTCCATACCGCGCCCAACAACCTCCGATGAGAGTCCTGCAGATCATTAATGCGTGACTATAACAGCGTCTTAGGGAGTGATAGTCGTTAAAGCCAATAAAGAGCTCTTATACTTTTCCGTTCTCCTGCAATGAGAAGAGATTGAAAAGCCAAGGCAGGTTAGGGACGTTTAGTGAGTCAAAGATCATGCACATCCTCATCGGAGACTCCAGATATCGCATTCAACCCATCCAATGACATAGGTTGAACGCCTCCATCCTGATTCAAACCATAACGCCTCCGTGGCTTTTAGTGTCACTAGAAAGAGGGTAAATTCCAGGTCTCGAGTGAAAATCCAAGTATTCGCACGAGAAACACTCAGATTTTGACGAGATTACGTTCAACTTCTCTCGAGGAGTATACTGGAGCATGGAGGATCGGCATATACCTCCTCACATGAACATCACATTTGCAGGATCAGGAGCGTAAATTAGCCGTCCTAGACACGTGCTGGTTTCTGCATCTGTTGGGTGCGGGTGATTCGTGGGATCACCGACACGGGAGTCATGAGCATGAGTGGCAAAATAGTGATCTAGACTACTCCAAATTCACTTATCATTCGTCTTATAGATCAAGGGCAGTCATAGATATTCGTATTGTACGTTCGCTAGTTTCCGTCTCCTCTTTGACATCAAGAAATGGGCAGTGGAGTGTGCAAGAACACCTCTGCAAGTCACAAAGGCATCGCATCCGGAGCCCTAAATCGCATCTAACCCCCTCTCCGTCCTCTTTTCTCCGGCTCCCTCTTCATTCTCTTCCGCCTCTGAATCCATCTCCAAGCTCTCAAATTCATCTGGCACCCTCTCTATCGTCTCGACTGCATCTGAACCCCTCTCTAAACTGCTCCAATCCCCAGCCTTCCATTTGTCAAGAGATATCCAGGCATAGTTGGCAGGGTCATCGATGGGTTTGTCCCAGATTTTGTCGTCTGTAGCACGATTCAGGTAAATATGACATACATGATGCTGATCCTTGTCTAATAAATCCCTGTTTTTGAGGTGTGCTGTAACATGTCCTTTTTGATCTCCATCCGGTAGACTGGAATGAGAAACTTGTTGGACGAGAATATGGGTGTAACCTTGGAACTTTGAGTCTTTTGCTGCTGCCTGTAATGCATCTACGTCTTTATTACGATTAGGCCCATCACGCTTACGCGAAGCGTAATTAGCTTGATTTTTACGCTTGATGATGCAAATTTGTGGCATATTGGATGAATGTGGTTGTGCGACTGTTGGATTGGTCCTGCCTCGTAGAGAGAGTAGTGGGTCCTGCCTCGTAGTGATAGGATAGGGAGGTTTTTTACTACTAGATCCCGGATCTTATATGTACATAATGTGCTTCGATGTGATTCTAAATTTAGAATGTAAGGAAGGTCACACAATATTTGTATGGAAGGACACACAATGTTTAATCGGAACTCTGGAAACTCCTCCGCGCTTCCTCTTTGACTCTAAACTAACAAATAGCAAACTACTTAGTGTTAAATGCGGAATCCAGAAGTTTCTCCGCACCTATCATATCCTTTGTCGTTGGTCTTTGTAAAGGGTCAACGATGAGAGCTTTCCGGATGTAGCGCGCCACTGCTCCGATACCTGTGCGCTCCATGTCGAGAGATTTGTCCTCGAGCTTTGGCCAAAATTGCGGAATTTCTGCAATTGCATGTTCATATTGTTCATGCAATTCGGACTCTAAGGTTGTGTCGTGTCCTAGCTGTGAAACTGTATAAATTTAGCTTTACGGAATAGTGTCACAGAATAGTACCTACATTTGAGTGATTGGATATCATCCCATAGATTATCATGAATTGCCTGCAGGAGTGATGAAAGCATCCATGGAGCAGACGAATCCCCAAGAACTATAGGTATGTCGGCTATAAGATTTCGATACCCAGAACGACCAGTAAAGAGTTCATCGACGGCAAACATCCAGTAAACCTATGTTTATATCAATCGAAGAGAAATTGCCAAGAAAGAAATCGGTTCCTACCATGCATCCAAAACTCCATACATCTACAGCTCTAGTTAAGGGTTTTTGAAAAATGTCTTCTGGCGACTTTAGATGATGTGGCGTAGAAATAGTTTTTGGGGGTTGTGATTCGAAGAAGGCTGGTATATATTAGTGTTGATCAGTTAAGATTAAAGTTACGAACCAGAAGAGAAGTCTATAAGCTGTATGTCTCGAAGTTCCATAGCCATTCGTTCTGTGCTGTACCAATTACACATAATGTCAGTTTGCATGCGAGGCATCCACTCCTCCAGCGGCTTTCCGTCTTTTCTTGTAATTTCCTCTACTTTTACTTTGTCAAGATCAAGCTTGTGTCCCTTAGGAATATAGAATAAGATATTTGACTCGTATATATCTGTTATAGAGTTAGTTTTAGAGTTCATATATACTATGTAAACATACCCCCATGCACTATTCCATATGAATGTAAGCAATCAATAGCAAGCAGAAGTTGTTTCGTATAACGTGCCGATGACTTGCTGAACCTCCACTTTGGGATATACTCTATAGCGTCATAAATCGAAGGTCCCATGAGCTGAGTCACAATGAAAAGGTTTTTCCCTTCGAAGAAGTGATCTAGAAGCGTCGGAAGGTGTTTTTGTCCTGGATGTTGTTGATCCTCGTGAGATCGAATGCATTGGAGAATTTCGAGCTCTTGATTATCTTTTGAGTATTTAGCTTGGAGCACTTTTATTGCTACAACGACGTCGGACCTATAGAGTCATTTGTAAGCCTGAATCTGTTCAAAATGGCTCTAACATACTGTAGGTCGCGAGCAGCCCAAACGTTTGCGAACCCTCCAGAGCCAAGTTTATTAACGACTTTATAGCGCCCATCTTTATAAATGTCGCCCACTTGCACCGGATATAAGCCATCTAGACCATATAGCCCACTATCCTCATTAGGCAACGGGAAATCATAAACGTGTCTTGGGCTTGTTCGGTCCATGTTGAAAATAGACACAACAAAGGAGGAGAATGATGTGAGAGATAGAAAATGAGGAAAGAATTGATTCGAGGGAGTCGAAGATTATCAGAGCTATATAGGCATCCAGCTGCGAGGAATGTGTTTCGTTTTCGGAAGTAGAACATCCGAACAAGGGCGGTACGCCACATATAGTATATCAAAGAAATAGAGAATCTTGCTTCGCTCTTGGAAGTCAACTTGCAAAGACTTAGAGAAATTCTCTGCCACCTGCATAACTATTAGGTCTAGGCTTCAAGCCTACGACATGGTTGAAAGAAATTATAGGGCATCTATGCCGTTTTCATCTAGCTGAATCCAGCTCTCAACTTGCGCTCAGTTTACGCTAGGGCACAAAGGGAGATGATCGATTAGTTGACGTAGATTGCTCGTGTCTAGGTGTGAGGCTCAATCAAGTAAATGCTCGAGCCTCAGCTCCAGGGGTGTAGGTATGAGATGAGCTCACGTGATTGCTTACTAAGCGATGATGTCAACAATCCAACCCACCACTCTCACGACAAGCAACCATGGAGTCACGCGACGAGTCGTTCGTGCAGCGCATCATGGTGCAGCAGGGTAAGGGCGACGAGCGGACTGACGGCGCCTTCCTCATCGCAGGGTCGATCCCGCGAGCCGACAACGACACCAAAGAGACCTTTTAAGCATTGTACTAAGGACTCTTTTAGCTTAGATTAAGTGTAGTATCTGTTCTTTTCAGTTTAATCTCTGTAAGTTTACTCTCAGCAACGCTTTCTCACGCTTCCGCTCAGAATGGGAACTCAGACTCAGTCAAACAGGTATGAATATCAGATCAAGCTGGCCGGAGGAACAATACGATACGTTCCGCTGCGTTCTCCTGAAGGCGAGTCAACAGGATGCGTCTCCGGTAATGACTGGAATATCGATATCGAGGAGCTTGAGCAAGCCATCACTCCGCAGACGAAGATGATATATCTGAACAACCCGTAAGTACTAGACAGATCCAGTAAGACTTACAACTTCAACCTTACCACTACATGGCAGGCATAATCCCCTTCGAAAGGTCTTCACCCGATCCGAGCTGACTGCTATTGGCAATTTATGCGTCGCACATGGACTTGTGCTCTTGTCCGACGAGGTATACGAACGCATAGTGTTCCCCTCAGAGTCACCTACCTCACGCAACGTTCCACATACGCGAGTCGCGTCACTTTCCCCTGAGATCGCTGCACACACTCTCACCGCTATCTCTCTTGCCAAGCTGTTTAATGCAACCGGATGGCGCGTAGGCTTCATAGTTGGCCCTGAAGAGTTAATGCGGCCAGTGATTGGAACCCATCTAGTCTTGGCTTATTCCAGTAGTGGTCCCGCACAGGATGCGTGTGTAGTAGGGCTTCGTGAGGCTGAACGAATCGATTGGTGGAGTACTAATGCGCGGGATGTTGGTGCACGAGTTGGCAAGCTGTGCCATACACTTGATAAGATAGGCTTGACTGTACGTGGAACATTCTCGGTCACTTCCAGCTTGCTGACAGTTCTCTTAGTACGTAGCGCCCCCGAGCGCTTGGTTCATCTTCATCCGTATCCACAACATCATGCTTCCGGAGGGCTACAAGTATTTTCCTCTAGTTGTCAGCCATGGTAGTCAGGACTGGAAAGTATGCTATTTCCTGGTTCATGAGTTTGGAATAAGCTGCATACCGGGTAGCTGTTTCTACGGACCGGAGAATAAAGCGCTGGGCGAACAGTATTTGCGCCTTGGCGCTTGTAAGTCTGATGATGGACTCGATTTGGCTGCGAGGAGGTTCGAACGGGTTCGGCCATATATAAGAGATATATAGACGCCTCGAGACGTTCCACTATGAAACCAATGCGAGAATGACCCTGTTGTCATGCCGCGTTACTACTCTTGATCCAAGACTCAAAGCTACCTGATTCAAGCTCAACTGACGCGTCGAAGGGGAAGCCTTTGGCTTCCCCACGCGCGACTGTAGGTACAGAGGCAAACGTAGGGTGGGGAGGAGGGCAACGTACAGAGCTAAAGAAGAAGAGGAGGGAGGGATGGAGAGACTGGGCTTTATATGGGTTTTGCAACTGCGTGCACGACTTGCATGGTGAAGGATCCGACATCGTTGCGAACATAGAGCACTACACAACATTGAAGTGACTGTAGGGGTGAATGTGATACAGCTCCCTCGATAGTTTTAGGCAATTATCCCAATGCGATATAGTAGCATTGTATGGAATGTCTAATAACTTAGACGGGCACTGCACTTTGGCCAACGTGTCTGATAGACCACTTGTGATTAGCATCGGGCTGATGGTTCGACTTCCCGTGCGCACAATACCGAAATCGGTGAATGAGGAAAAGTTCCTATGGTCGTGGGTCCTGCACGATGTACCGGGGTTCCCAGTTGCCGAAAATCACGAAGAGTCCAAAAGGTTTTCTTGACCTATGTGTCGCCCATCCTAGTGCTCTCTTGAGTATTGTACATAGGCAAGTGAACGTACATTCCGGGATATCACTCAACACCCCTGTGGTAATACCATGAAAACCCGACAGAAAACAGATAGTACAGGTCGATCCATGAATGGGTAGTGAGAGTCTACAACGGTGCCATTAGGGACCAGAAGAGCATGGTATTTGAGGAATTGTATGACCGACGTCGATGACTGTCGCAGAGCAACATGTCGGTCCACAGCCAAGATTCCTTGCTATTGCTGCTTTCAATGTTACCGACAGGAAGGAAGATGACGCGTCTCAGAAACCTGTGGAAGATGACAGTGATGGGTGAATCCAGTAGAATCTCTCGCTCTTGAAGCTTGGAAGAAATGAGATTGATTGGACTTGGATGAATGGCATAGTAAAGGTGGAAGGTATCACGGTCCACCAGCTGCTCGCTTAAAGTTTTCCCGGAGTCGGACCGCGACAATCCCTTGGCGCTGGCTAGCGCCGCTTTCTGCTTATGTCAGCCACTGCACGGACCAGTTCACAGAGGCTATATAACGCCCAGTCTCTGCGTCTCCCTCTGCTTTTCTTTTCCTTTTTTTCCCAGCTCTGTACGTTGCCCTCCTCCCCACCCTACGTTTGTCTCTAACAATTCTACAGCTTTGCCTTTTGGCTTAGATCAAGTGTAGTATCTGTTCTTTTCAGTTTAATCTCTGTAAGTTTACATTTGCCCGCGCTTATCAACGCTTTCGCTAATAGTGATTTCAATCAGGAAACACGACTAAGGTCGTATTCAAGATTATTCTTATCTTTGTAAATAGGCCTCCTCTCACTGGGCTTGCTCACAGTTGAGGCCACAGTGTCCTTCCTCCTCTGCACTACCGGGTAGCGACGCGAACATTTTCGTTGAGTGTTCTGGCTTGCCAGAACCTCGAAGAAGATGATGCTGCTTGAATTGCTTGACTTAGGTATGTTTATGTGATTTGGCTACCAAATTTTATCTGGGGCGTTGTGGGCTGGAGCTCGCTTACCGAGCGACGTCAAGACGCTCCAGGGCTGTACGTACCTTACATATGAGCATTGCAATGGATCAGTACAATCAATCAATGTTTTAGTGAAGCAGGGAGTTGTTGATGAAGGCATGCAAATGGAATGCAAAAGCGAAACCTGGCGCAAGCCTCAGTGCTCTTGTCTGGATTTCGTCGACCTAGTTTACGAAGTAGCGGGATGCATTGCATTCTTTGGCTGGGAGGGATTGCATGCATGTGCCTTCGAGCCACTTTATCTAGAGCTTCTTTGTAGATATGGGTGGATATGTATGGTTGTCTCTACTTGCGCCAGAATCTGTCACAGTGAGAGCAAGATTTCGTGACGCTCCTCCGCAAACACACACCACCTCAACCTCCATCGCCTCACTCACTCCACCCCGCACAGGCTGAGGCCAGCAAGCAACATGGCTAATCAATCCGGAATGATTGATGCGGCGATCTTCCAGGACCTGCAAGCGCGCGTAGACGAGGATACCGCCGTTCGCGATGTGAGCGCGTTTCCTGGCTATACACGTGATACCATAATGACAGCCCACAGGAACTTAAGGAGTTCATCCAAACGCTCGAGAAGCAGAGTGAGTCACGTCTAACTGAAACTGTAAATTGAGACTGATAGCTAATAGCTCGCAATATCTCTTTCGTCCTCTCCCGCGCCCATTCGACCCCAGTCGCTAATCGTGAGCTGCCCGCTGCAAGCACAACATATCTTAAGCTCACTTGTGGTCTAGTCTCGAGTGTACTGGATGCAGCCAAGGAGCCTATTCAGAATGCGGTGGACACGGTCGCAAAGCTTTCATCGTCGGCTTCGAAATTGCCCTACTACAAGTTCAACAGCATGTGGACCCGACAGATGCAGGATGTGGTATGTCAGACCTTAAAATGGCTCACACAGATGCTGATGATACTACAGGTATTTGGGATTCTGCTCTGGGGTTGGCTCGGCGAGTACAAGCAGGAGGGCGGTGACGTCAAGAATGGCCGTCTTCTCACAATCGAAGAACTGGGCGAGATCTTGAAGAGTTCGTCCTTTAACATTCTATTTGTTTGAACGCAGCTGACATTAGACAGTTCCCGTCAATCTCAAAGATAGGGACGAGTTCCATTTGACGATTGAGGAGTATCTCCACGCTCTCATCTCGCTCGTCGAAGAATTGGTATGCTTTCCCTGCATGGCTGCAGCTCTGGTCTGCTAAACCTCTCTGCAGTCACGTCTAGCCCGCAACTCAGTCACCCTAGGTGACTATGAGCGTCCACTCCTCATCAATCAATTCGTCAAGGACCTTCTGGCTGGCTTCCAGATCCTGAATCTCAAGAACGACAGCTTGCGTAGGAGGAGCGATGGCCTGAAGTACAAGGTGAAGGACGTAGAAGATGTCGTTTATGATCTATCCCTCAGAAACCTGATTCCCAACAAGACGGAGGTGAAAACCGAGGATTGAGCTCCAAGAACCAAGTCTGTGTGGAGATTAAAGGCTTAGGAATCAGCTAGGCGTTCAATGCCTCAACCAGTCGTTTTCGCTGGCAAAAGTATCTGGGTTGGGTTTGGTGAGGGAAGGCCGAACAGTTCGTATGTCCAACTCGGGTACTCTAAGAGGCCGACTGGGCGATTTGAACGGCGTAAAAAGTATTGAGATAGCGAAGATACCTACGAGTATCCTTCTTCAAACTTGGAATACATGGTGAAATTCGTCCTATTGGTTGACACGAAACACGCGCACGGATCATCCGCGATGAACTTCCAACTCGAAGCTCACCAGCAGCACCCCCAACCAACACACTGCGCGCATCCCACAATGTCGACCGGTATCCAGGAGCCGCAGAAGCCGAAGCCCTCCGCAACTCCAATTGACATTCTGAACAACGACACCGCCAAGATCTATACCCACATCCACCCGATCCTCGTCCTCTCGCTCTATGCCTACAAATTCCAGTCGATCGTTGCGGAACCAGTACCCGCGCTCTCAGAGTCGCTCATATGGCTTGGAATACTGCAAATAGCATATGCAGCTATATGTCTGCCACCTACGGGGGGTAGTGCGGCACCTGTGGAAAAGAAGAAGCCAGGAGAGAAGAAGAGAGCGGCGCCCAGCAAGATCGAAAGCGGGGTCAATGGCAAGATCATTGTATGTTGTTCCCTAAATCCTAGACATTAGTTCATATGGTTCTTTGGAGTGAAAGCTGATCGAGCCTTTTTAAGCCTGCGTTCCTCTCCCTCGTCGTCTCGGTGGCTCCCGCAACTCCCCTCCTCGCCGGCATCCTCGTCCTCTTCGGCGCACCGATCACTACACATCACGCACATACGCTACTATGCGCGGCACACATTTCTTTGCTGACTACGTTACCACTCGTATACGTGCATGGAGTCAATGGCGAGACGTGGAGAGAAATAATCGCGCTGCTGAGGCCTATTGATGAGGTCTACGGGTGCATGATTGGCACAGTCTTTGGAGCTTGGCTTGGAGCTGTGCCGATACCGTTGGATTGGTATGTATACCCACTTCCGAACACCTCGGGACGGACCAGGGTGGTATGGCTACAGGAAGCCTTACTAACATGCCGTAGGGATCGCGAGTGGCAGAAATGGCCAGTCACTATTGTTACTGGAGCTTACATCGGGTTTGCGGTCGGAAAACTTGTTGGGGGAACAGTACTGAAGGGGAAGAAAATCATGTTTGACTAAAAGAGTGGCATCAAGATAGGCGTGCAGATTGATCTGACAGCAGGGTCTGCAGAACAGAAGCAAATACACCAATCCAGAGCATTACGCAAGGAAGGCATACTCCGTTGCCGCAGAGCCTCATTCGTATCTTCTAGCAATCCAAATCGCTTCGCTCGTAGCACTCAAAGTGGCGTCCCCTTCAACACCCTCCAGATTACAACGTCAACACGCTGAAATCCCGTCAAATTTTCCACGTAACTTGGAAACTACCACACCGCTGCTTCGCTCGTACCGCGTCAGTTCAGAGCCCCTGCACTGCTACAAGGCTCTGTCTACATCCGGCGGAACGCAAGGCTGGCCCCCACCCTCTGCACCAACCGTTTCCTCACTCTTGTCCGACCCCTTGGCATATACGAGCTATGCACAGAGCCTGCAGACAGGCAGCCCAAGATTCTCTGGCGCACGAGGAAGTCATTGGTCGCTGGATAGAGCAAACAATACAGGGGGCCGGAAATGGTTAGACTCATGACTATTCTGGGGTCCATGCCGCGAAATTATGTCTGGAGCTACAGGCAAAGCTGAAGGGGCAGGAAGATGATTTTAGAGTATAAGGAAGGCGCTGGACTATGCTCAATTCTGTTCTACTACCATCCTTCTTTTCGCCAGGCCATTATACTTGACGCAAATTCATATTCCTTCGTTAGCTCGCCATGCCTCGTCTTCTTATGCTCTTCGTTTTTATTGCTCTGGTCACATTCTCCTCCGCTCAAAAGGTCTTCATCAACAAGGTCCCAGAGTACTCGTCGCTTCCCAAATGCGCTGAAGTTCCTTTGTCCACCATTGTCCGAGACATGGAACAAGGCTGCGGCGATGGCGGCGCGACTACATCGTACAGCTGTTTCTGTACGGCAAGCTCTAGCATATTCTCTGCCAAAATCCTCACAGCGGTCGGTTCCAAATGCGCGTCTACTACGGCGGGAG
This sequence comes from Lophiostoma macrostomum CBS 122681, assembly GCA_010405375.1. NCBI lineage: Eukaryota > Fungi > Ascomycota > Dothideomycetes > Pleosporales > Lophiostomataceae > Lophiostoma > Lophiostoma macrostomum. The sequence continues at coordinate 192,466 of MU004311.1, read as the reverse complement.
TGGGCGAGGCATTGGATGTTTTCAGCGCGTATTGTGCGTTGGGCACGAATGGCACGACGGGTAAGTACATATCCTACTCCTACGCACTAGTATAACAGAATGTGGGATACGAAAAGACAGTCGAATGCTGACGAGGATTTTGTAGCTTTTGTAGCTGCGACGACTACAGGCACAGGATCGGGTGCGTCGACCACGGCTGCGAATTCCACGGTTTTGACGACGGGCTCGCCTACACCTACTACAGGACCTTCAAAGACGGCTGCGACTTCTGCGACGACGACGGCTACTACGTCTGCTGGGAGGTTGGGTGCGGCTTGCAACATCATATTGATGGGTGTGTGGGTTGTGGTTCTGGGTGCTTTTTCCTTGCTGTGATGAGGACGGGAAACCGACAATCCTTGGTCTCCAAGTAGGCTTTTGGAACTTAGTGTGCCAGCCTGAAAAAGTACTGCTTCGAAGCATGAGCGTCTAGCATCTTATCTTTGTTCTGTCGATAATCATTAAACTGAAATTGTAATGCAAGGCCTGCGCCTCGAGACGAGGCCACGGTGGGCGATTCGCGAGCACGCTTCATTTTAGGTACAAAGTGAAGAAAAATTCCCTTCGCGAAATTACTACATGCCAAAGAGTCAAAACTCTCAGATATTCACGCGTACTCGAATGTTTCTCTTCCTCGTGACGAGTCTCCTTCTTCTTGGTTTCGGCACCGGCGCCGATGCGAGCTCTCCCACCCAAACTCCCAAGCTTTTCGGCATCTCCACAATTGGACAAGCCGGTCGCGATGCACCCAACATCACACACAGGCACCTACGCCTTTCCCCAACAAGTGCCTCCAGTAACTCAAACATTGTCTCGCAACGGTGCAACTTCCGGGATCATGGCACGCGATGGCTTGATGTCTGGAAATGGAACCGGTAGCACCCCTCAATATGGCGGGGTGTGGATGAAGCGGGGCGCTGAGCTGCCGCGGATAGCTCTTTATATAGAGGGCCATGTCCGTCCGGGCGGGTGGCAGATTATATTGGCTGAAGTCCCCCGGTTTGAGCTCGTACCATTGGCAAAGCTCGGGCTAAAGGCTGTGAACTGAGAGCAATTGGTATGTGAATGTCCTTGTGCAACCATGTGCGAGCTTGCTTTTTCCACGCGGCCACTGAGTTTGTGACGACGTACCTGACTTTTTACAGACACCTCTAAATACCCTCAACAGATCAATTGCGTAAAGCGAAGAAGCTCATTCTGCATATCTCGAAGACAGTAGCTACTCCCCAAAAGACCACACACCCGCGCAGTCACCATGTCTCGAAAACACTTCTTCTCGAGCCCTGAGGGCGTCGTGCAGCACATGCTCAACTCCCTCGTAACCCGGAACTCCCACATGGCTCTCGACGAGCCGAATCGCGTCGTCTACTCCCGCACACATCCTCCCTCCCAAGTGACCATAATATCAGGCGGGGGCAGCGGCCACGAGCCAGCATGGTCAGGCTTCGTTGGAGACGGCATGCTGTCTGCTGCTGTATGTGGAGACATCTTCGCGTCGCCGAGCACGAAGCAGATCATGGCGGGCATCAAGAACGTACCGAGTAATGAGGGAATAATATTGTGTATCACAAATTACACGGGGGACATGCTGCACTTTGGTCTTGCGAGGGAGAAGGGGCAGGCATTGGGATATAAGGTGGATGTCGTGTGTATGGCGGAAGATGCCTCCTTGGGGCGACAAAAGAGTGAGAAGGTTGGGCGAAGAGGGTTGGCTGGCAACCTGCTGGGTCCGTTCTCTGAATTCCATAGACTTATGAGAGGAATGCTGACATTGCGACAGTCATCAAACTTATCGGTGCTGCTTCACAGAAGGGCTGGGCTTTCGAGAGGTGTCGGCAGATTGGAGAGCTCGGTAACTCACAGCTTGTCACCATTGGAACGAGTCTGGATCATTGCCACGTCCCGGGACGAGATGCATTCGAGTCTGTGGCGGACGATGCTTGTGTATTGGGCATGGGCATTCACAATGAGCCTGTACGTTCACATTATGCAAGATATTTCTCTCTTAGATCTAACAATCTTACAGGGTCTCCGAACAATATCGCCAATGCCATCAGCCGAGGACATCGTCAAGGAAATGCTCAAGTACCTCCTAGACCCTAAGGACTCAGATCGGGCCTTCGTCGAATTTAAGCCCGAAGACAACATTGTCATGCTTATCAACAACTTCGGAGGACTATCAGGTCTGGAGCTCGAAGGCCTCGTGAATCTCACTATACTCGCGCTAAAGAAAGAGTGGAATCTGACGCCAACACGCATCTATGCTGGTATCCTTGAAACCTCGCTGAACGGCCAAGGCTTCTCAATAACACTGGGGAACATGACTGGGATGGCAAAGTCCATGGGTGTCAGCATTGAGGAGGTCATCGAGCTTCTAGACGCTCCCACAAACGCCCCCGCATGGCCCAAGAACGGCTACGTACCAGTCACAGAATCAAAGGAGACCGCAGAGCTGAGGCAAAAAGCGCATGCCGCAGCGGAGGAATCAGACGCAACGAGTAAAGGACCCGAAACACCTGCCAGCCTCATCCCCGCTCTTCGAAAAGCATGCAACGCAGGTCTAGAGGCGGAGCCAACAATCACACAATACGACTTGCAGATGGGCGACGGCGACTGCGGCGAAGCCGTTGCCGGAGTATGCAAATCGATACTCACCAACATTGACTCACTATCAGGAGGCGCGCCGCCACTGATCAAACTCCTCGAGAGCATCGGCGAGAACGTCGAAGACGTCGGCGGCTCGCTCGGCGCAATCCTCAGTATCCTCGTTACCGCATTCACAAACGCACTCGCAGACAACACCATCAAATCATCTAAGCCTCTGGACGTCGCTACCGTTTCAGACGCCGCTGCGAAGGCGCTCGAAAACCTGAAGAACTACACGTCTGCGAGGGAAGGCGATCGGACTGTCATGGATGTGCTTATCCCGTTCGTTAAAACTTTTGCGGAGGGCAAGGACTTTGCGAAGAGCGTGAAGACGGCGCAAGAGAAGGCGGATGCGACGAAGAATATGAAGGCTAAGTTTGGGAGGGCGACGTATGTGGGTGACGATAGTGCGGAGAGGAGTCAGATCCCGGATCCAGGAGCTTATGCAGCGGGGGTGTGGTTGGGAGGGTTGTTGGAGGGATGGAAGGCCTGATTCAGGTCATGTCTGAAGTACAGACTTTGGGTGAGAGACATCATCTTTAGACCTTCTGGTGCAGTGTTCAGAATTTGTTGTTACATTCAACTGGTTTTTCTTGAATCTGTTCACCTAGGTTGACCTCCAGGGTTTCTCCTGGCAAACAGAAAGGGGAAAGATCTATATCTGGTGCATCCTGCCTCACGGTCTGAGCCATCAGCCGTCCACTCACAGGACCCAGAGTCAGACCATACGACCCATGTCCCCAATTGACGAACACATTTCCTTTCCTACTCTCAGAGAGGGCCATTGGTTTTACTTTCGCGATGAGAGGCAACCCACTTCTAGAAGTCGGTCGGAAAGCGCGTCCAGTTTCCACGATCTCCAATCCAACCGAAGCGGTCTTCTTTTCCGCACGCAAGTCATCTCGTCCTAGGAACTCGGAACACCGTCCTATGAGCTCGGATGCCATGTCTGTATCTGCTTTTGCACACTTACCAGGCTCAGGCAGAGAACTTGACGAGGTTACAATTTTGCGGCCACAGATCCAGATGGTTCCGTCATCACGTCCCGCGAACTCTAGCTTTGAGCCTACAAATTCATTTAAGCCCACGAAGATTGTTGATTCCCCAGCTACTGGATGTGGATTTCTGAGGAGTAGCCAGTCCCCGGCTTCCAGTACCTGATCAAAGCGGAGGGCCGAATTCGGAAAGAGTGTAGCGTAGACTGACGGTGTCCAGGGTCCACATGCGAGGATCAGGGAGGTGCATGCGATAGCCTTGTCTGGTTTGTCCAAACTAGAGACTGTGACCTCTGCGACTAGGGCTTCATCATTCAGTGCCGCGGCAGTCACGATCGTCGATGTACAAATCTGGACACCAAGATCAAGGCATGCTTTCTCAAGCCATGTTCCAACTCCTTTCGGATCTCTTTTACCTGATTGTTAGCAAACATTTCCCAATCTTATGAGACAGGCCAATATGCACTCACACCAACGCATTCTTGAACCCAAGAAACCCCTCGTCAGCACACCATTCGTGATCCCCATTCCTGCCTCTCTTAAACCACCCAGGAAGTCCTTCCAAGCTTCCCACTCCCTTCTTGAGCCCTAACAGCGAACGACTACTCCACCTAACCGCCTGCCTGAAACCCTCGTCTGTAGCTAGATCTTCCCATAGATCGAATGAAAACTTGCCTAGATCGATAAGATGGGGATCGGAGAAGTGGTAGTGGATACAGCCACTGCACGTCCCGGATGTAGCACCGAAGGCGGAGGGTGTGGCTTCGAGCACGATGATGGATTCGGAGGATAGGCGCGATTTGGCGAGGTGGTAAGCTGTCCAGAGGCCGATTGAGCCGGCGCCTATGATGATGATTATGGGGGTGTTGGTGGGTGGGGATAAGTGTGGGGAGGACATTATGTTTGTGGACGGAGAGGGTATGGATCGGTGGCGTTAAAGGGGGTTTCTTTTTGGCTATATGGGACGAGGATTTCGGACACCGTCCCAGTTACGAGCGTGATGACGATTTGATGATTGGTACGATCAGTTCAGGTAAGTGAAGGGTACGCACGGAGCACTGTTGGACAGTTACACCATGAGAAGTAATTTCTACATGAGAGCTGTGCGTTCAATGACGGCCGCGGAATCAGAACACAGATACAACTCGCTTTATTAAGCCCTGCTTGGAACAATGCTTATCAAGACTCGAAGAAATGTTACTGGGCGAGACTCATACTGGAAGAGTTGTCTGGGTTCTCTTCTGTCCTTCACTGAAGCTCTTACGAGCAAAACACTACTCTCTCTCTCTCGCTCTTGGCCCGACTTACTAGTAAAGCACTAGATCGCAACGAAAGTCTGTTAGCGACCGCATGCGATAGCCCCCTTGGAAGAAATTGCAAAGAGGAAAGCTCGGTTCATCGCAGCTCTGGTGATCTGGAAAGTCAGACTCCGACACAATCATGCCTGCAGGCGGACCAGTATCCTCGCACGCAAAGACCCCTTAAAGAGCATAGCATACAGACGCAGCTCTGGCAAAATGTAAAGTCGGACTCCGACGAGAAGCTTTGATATGATCACGCTGGTAACTTACGATCAGGTCGACATGCGCCGGGGACAGTGCCGAAGTGTTTAAAAGTAATGGCATGATCATAGGCACCAGCCAGTGCTCTAAAGGGGCAGTAACATGACGCGCGGCGTTTATTCTTCGAAGGTCTTTGGAGGCATTTTGCATGAAGCATCCAGGTATGAATCTCTTCATCTCGGATCTTCAAGTTGTGCATGGTGGATATTAAACCATCGGAGCCAAGGGCTTAGCACGCCACGCCGAGCCTCTGTCCTACAGCAATCTGTTACGGCCAAGGATCGCTTATTCACTTGACGCTTAGCGGTGCCAGATTACAATTTACACGACTACTCGTGCGAATGCTAACTCCACCCCTTAAGCTAAGGTCTAAGCTTTACGAAGCAAAGGCGGTGACTAGGCCTGATTAGGCGGAGGTGAATTACCTGTGTGTACTCCACAACGAGCAGGTCTTTTCCTAATTATGGTTGACCTCTTCCTCTCCCAGTAGCGAGGATGACGACGACGAGGTTTTATACAGCTCACAAAATGGATATCATAACTCGTAGCAAAATCCAGATGGTTATTACCATCCATGGATCGACTGAGAGTTATTCAACATACTGTGGAAATGAGACTCAACTTTCAATCTCATCTCCTTCTCCAGAGTCCAGCAAATTCAGCAACTCCAGCAAATCCAGCAAATCCAGCGATTCCAGCAAGTCCAGCGAAACTAGTAATTCAAAGTTGCTCTGACTGATGTAATATGACTACTAACTCCCATCTCGGGCGTACGCTCAGTCTGGGTGTTCTACTGTGGTATCTGGAATAAGTATTATGAACTCGACAAGGATCCACAATCCTAAGACATGATTTAATAAGGCTGACTGATTAAGGCAAAATGTCCCGTCGGAGTCCAACGCTATAGGTGGGTCCGCTCCCCTGCCAATTCACAATACTTTCCCCTGATACAACAGTAAGTTGTCCCCAGCTTTGCCTACTAACATCAGCTCTCTCGCCCATCTCGTGCGAACGCTCATTTGGAGAAGTTGGGTGTTCTAAAGTTGTCACCAGCTAGAGACACACCTTCAGCATTAAGCCATGACGGTTGCCTCGAGAATGGAGAACATTACACCTACACTCGCTTTTCTCGGTTTTTCACGACAACGTCACTGTTTCCAGATTTATTCTCACTCTGTCACGACTCCAACTCTCTACTTGTCCAGGGTAACACACTAAGCAACAATGCTCTCCAAATTCATCTCCCTCGCGGCTGTGGCGTCAATTATCGCCCAAACAAGCGCCACGCCCACCCCAGAAGTCAAAAGGGGAATCAAGTACTGGAGTGACAATCGCCCCAACATGGTTCCGACCTGGAATACCTATGACGGACAAGGCCTGGACTGCGGCGATGAGTGCAGTGATAAGTGCTGGTCGTTCAAGAAGACTCGTGTGGCCCTCGTCGGCCAAGGCAACTACCAGACATATGCTGGTATGCATGCCTCAGTCAACCTCGGCGACGATACGGTCATCCCGAACAAAGACCAAACCTGCCACACATGCAATGACATGGAGTTTCCTGGAAAGGACAACAACGGGTGGCTATTGACGCTTCACATGAAGGGTGCACCCATGGAGGGTCCACTGCCAGTCAATATTGGCTTCCCGGCGTCGGTGGCTCTGTTCAACGCAGATGACAGGAAACCATTCCTGGGCGACCAGACCCTCACTATGGACGATATTACTTGCGATGCTTGGCAATGCGGCGGTAAGTGCACTCTCAGATGATGCTTGGTTTTGTGTGCTAATCTATTCAGGCGGTCTTAACCCTATGACGTGCCGCAACTGCGTGTTCTCCCACCAGTGGATCGTCTACCACGCAGAGCCTATCAAGGACAACTGCAACTACTACGAAGAGTAAGGTCGGAGTAGTCAGACGTGACGATGGGAGGATCGTAGTAGATCCGAGGAATTGGCGAGGTCACGAAGTTTCTGTTCTTGATGTGTTTTGTTTTGATTGGCTTGGGGAGGTTGTCAGTTTGGATGTACGATTTGTTGCACTGTAATAGACTAATAGACTTCGATTCACGCTATTCCTTGCTCGGATATCAAGTTTATATTCTTTCAACGACTGGGGAGATATCAAAACCATTTAAATATCGATAGCATGTTTCGAGTCTGTTTGAATCTCGATGATCAAAGGAAGACTGCACGAGATAAGCTATGCGAGGCGTACTTCAGTACCAGAAGCTATTTCGCGTAAACAATCGATCACTATATTTCCATGTGACGACCCATAAAACATTTGAAGGTGGTGAAAGCTTGCCATGTTCGAGGACCTGTCACTGCTCGTGGTTACAGCTATATAGTGTCCTAGCGTGTTGGATACAAGGAGAACAGTTTCATAAAATTCTCTTTGGTACACTAAAAGACAAATCGAGCCATTCATGGGCTTACCCAAAGACCAAAGAACAAAGACTCAACAATCCGAAGCTCTTACGAGCCAGAATCTACTCTCTCTCTGTCTCTACCTGACTATAAACTAAAAATCAAACCAATGCCCATGTATGGGATCTGCTGGTCTTTAAGAGCGAGTCATGTTTTCAAATCATTGCAGTGAACTGCCTACCCTAGGTATGTTTCGAATCAACTAAAAGTACGAGCATGGTGACCAATGGCCTTGTTTTTATTGTTATTACCGGTATGAAAACAATTTTTACTCCTGATACGAGAAGTCTTTGCGGAACTAAAACCAACACAACATATGGTCCACGAACACGACGTTTCTCATCATGATGAAGACAGCTTGGATGTTGTGACTAGGAGAGCTTCTTCAAACAATCGAGAGGAGCGGCTTGATAAACATGTCTGAACGCATAACATCCTATTAACGAAACTTCACGCTACACAACTATGCTCTGAACAGAGTCCTCCATGCTGATGTCAAAAAGATGCTTTATCGAGGTATGGAAGCGGACGCAGTCTTGTTTTGGCTCTAAACTCCAGTGGTGACCAACGATGAGCCTTCCAGGGTCCGAATGTCCACTCTGCGGTACGCATCATATGACCTTGCTACTTTACCCATTACAGGCTGTGTGGCATACCTTTTATTCTATGCTCGAATAGCGCAAAGCTTATGTGTAAATCTTTCCAGCTATATGCGTAGCCCCGGATGTTTCCAGAACCCACTGAACAGTTATTGTCCATGAAGCCATGTCTGGGGCTAAAAACTCCGACACGCCACATCTTATGTCTTTTGTTGTGAGCTCGAATTATTCAATTGTCGCATGAATTCAATACATGAACAGGTTGTAGACTTATGCTGCGTGCTCCTACCTGTGTATGAATTTGAGACGTCTAATCTCGAAAGATCTGGAACGTCTTATCAATGGCAGGGCCTCCTTCCTGGTCCGTAGTTTCTTTCTGAGTCCTCATATATGAAGTTGGGGTCGATACTCTTGCGGTTCAAACAGTAAGCAGCCAAAGGCCTTACTTTATCAAAACCCTCGAATTAGCGCTTGAATGTATACAGTCGATCCCTGGAGTGCTATAAGTAATCACTCTTGAATGTCCTGTGCACCAGTCAACGTGTTTTCCTCCAGCGTCCAAAATGATCTACGAAACGCTATATGTCTGGGTATTTTCAACATCAACCCTGGTGAAATACTACACACGCAAGACCATGGAAAAATCTGAGAAGAGGGTTTAAAAGATCATCAACAAAATCACCATGGGCAAGATTGTCGTACTTGAGCAACAATGTGCTAACAAGCTTTCGTTCTCTGCCGAAATCTTTCGATACTGAAACCATCTTCACAGACTGGAAGATGTGGATGACCAGTCTTCTTCAAATCTAGGCAAGGCCTGGTTATCTTTTTTTTTCCAGAAGGGACATCGTCATGTATATTGCATCAAATCAATTCGGCAGTGTCGGAGGACATGTTAGTTCTCGCAGTCTTCAAAAGAAAAGCCGTTGACATGATGTTGCTGTCAGCAAAACAATTCAACAAAGTCTTCGATGAGAGTTCTATTTTATGACGCCTCTACTCAGATTTGTACTTCAAAAATTTGTATGTTTCAGGGACATGTTTCTGTGCTGGTTGTGATAAGTCCGCAAAACAAACACGAAGTTATGGGCGTCTATGTTGCTTTTGAGGGGCACTCTTAGCAATGGGCAACTTTGAATTGTCGAATTACGATTTCATGTAAAGTAGTATCCCGAACGCCTATCTCAAATTACCTTCCGGTACATGGATGTTTCCGTTTTTGCACTGTTTAACCTTCCGCAACCAATGTCCCTTCGAGATATGTCATACTCTGCGTAGACAAGGAGTCACCAGTTTCAAAAATAAAAGACAGTCACTGTCATGAAGAACTCGGGAGACCAAGCTCAAAAGTAAACCGTTCAAACGCATGCTCTCCCAGTCTTCGAATCCACTTTCATCGAATCCACAATTGTCATCAACCTACATCGATGCGGTGCGTTTTGACTCGATAAAGCTTCGATATGGAGTGGTATGGCTTGTTGCGGGTTCCATCTTCCAAAACATATCGGCCTGGACGAATGTGGTTTGTGTCGGCAACGCCCACGTCCAACAAAGCATGAGACAGAGATGTTATGTTTCTTTGCACGAGATCGATCGTCGATCTAATACATCGAACTGTTCGTAGCCTGTTCGCATGAGAGAATTGCCCAAATCCAGCTCCTACAAAAATCCCGCGTCTTCCAAAACGGTCAATTGTCGTTCACACTGCGTTATAAGTTATAGGAACGATCGATAAACGACATAATCTTGCGAAATAGATCTGAGGACCCTGCCAGTACTAGTCCACGTCTGCGTCCAACAGCTAAAATCTGGTACGATCAGAACTTATGGGAGTCTGTTGCTCCATTTCAAAGTACTGACCTTCTGACGCATGTTCTGGGGACATCAGAGTCTGAATGGTGCATGATGCATGTTTGCGGCTGCGAAGCTTACGGATTCTGATAGACAAAACCAAATGAAGCAAACGCTCGATGAAAGTTTTCGAGAAGCATTTCGAGTTCAAAAAAGCATATATCAATGGGTAATGGTGGAAGCACCCAATCATGCCAATCTGATAGGCCCGCCAGATTATGTTCCTGCTAAAATTTCCAAGAAATTCGACCACTCTATGATGGACCGGACCAAACTACTTTCCTGCATTACCATGAGTGTCTTTGTATCTTGAATTCCACTGTTACAACTCCCGTTCGGAATCCCTTACGCAAACTTGTCATGATCTCTTTTTGAACAAGAAATGCCACTGGTTTATGTGCATGTGTTGGACCGGATAACCAAAAATTCGCAACGTCACGTATCTATGCTGTGATCACCAAAAGGCCTCCCACAATACCGAGATGAGTGATCTCCGATCTTCCGACTCACGTCATGTCTTGCAGTACATAAACAACACTTTAACTGTCACGATGAAAGTCTTTGGTGTTCACACTGTCAAACAATAATCACCCTGAAATATGTGTCGGACTGACGGTTCAAAAACAAAACGATCAAGAGCGCCATGTTCTGCGGACCAAAACCATGGCAACTCGTGGTCATGAGGTCCTTTCCAGTTCCCTTGCGCGGAAGATTCAAAGCACATCACTTCCTTCATGAGTACCTCTTGATCTAAAGCCTCGGAGCTAGAGTTGACATGTTCTGGCTGGAGAGTATCTCGGAGCCACTGTATCTTTCTCGGATGCTGTTGGTCTTGGAATTGCCATTACTTACATACATGGACAAGTGAGCGCAGTGATTTTACATCCACTCAAAAGAGATTAATGCCTACTATGCTGTGGAGCGCGGTGTCTAGACAGTAGTGATCATCATCATCGAATCGACCAGCACGATGAGAATTAGTCCACAAGCTGCAGATCATCGGATATGCCCTGCGAGCCAAGGCTGCATTCCTTTTCCTTCTAGAAAATCTCATTATTAGCTCTCCAAACTAATACAAGCAGGGTATCAAAACCAGCCTCCCATTCAGTTATCGTGGTATCATTGTGTGTATCCCCAAAATCCTACATCCGTATCATATCATAGCAATCTCTTCCTCCGTCTCTCCTTTTCTTTCCGCTCACTTCCCTCTCATCTCCTTATCATCATGCCACTCAATTCTAACCTCCGAGCTCTTCACGATGTGCCCCAGATCCGCCTGCGCACCCTGGCGTCCAAACACGTCGTCGCCCAGGATACTCCTCTCACTATGGTCATCATCCCTCGCGCCTATCTCGCGGATCGCAGAATGCCGTATTTTCGCGATGCCTAAAGCGCCAGGCTTGCCTCCGTATGAGTCCAGTCGGTAGCTGTTCGCATGTGGCATGTGTGAGCGATTCTTATAGCTCGATCTGACTCGTCGGAGAAGGACGCGGAAGAAGGGGATTGACGCGGCGATGATGGTGACGGCTGTCTCGGCGAGGGACCAGATGAGTAGGTCTGTGAAGTCGAAGTTTGGGTCCGTGAAGTCACCGGCTCCGGGGAGGAAGGCAGTCTTGACGGCTGCTGTGATTCCGGCTCTGACGCATGTCAGTACAGCTCTGCGCTATTGACTAGCTATCGACATAGTGAAACCAAAGTCGAGCGCAATTACACCGATAACTCAAGTTGTGTGTTCGTTTCGAGTTGTCGCCGTGTTCTCGTCAAACGTAGCTCTTGGCCTGTATGAATGAGAAGAAGATACGCACAAGAAGCCTAGACTCATGGCAACAATAACACCGGCCTTTTCCTTGCCACTCATCTGTAGGTGGTAGATGATGACACACGGAAACATTGCGAGGGCAAAGTCGAGAAAGGAGGAGTACGCTGATGCATTTTAGTCCGATGCATTGTGATTAGAAGTGTTCTTTCTTACTGACCTCCTGCGAACACTGCGAAATCGTCCTGAATTTTCGGATTCCAACAGCTTCCTTTGGCGTTCTCATTCCAGTTTTTCTCGACAGGGTCGCATTGAATAAGTATCAAGAGTGCACAAAGCCCCATGGCCAGATTCATTGAGATGATGATGAACCAAATGACCCATTTATGCCATTGCTTTGCAGCAATTCTCAAAAGGGTGACAGCGAACGACGTCTTGGAGACCGGGATCGATATAAGAGAAAAGACCTCGCCTAGATAAAGATACTTGTTGATGGGTGTCCAGTCGGCGGGATCGACGTCTCTTGCGTGTTTTCCCAGTCCATAACCCACGGAGACAGTTATGAGAGCAGCGTATATGACGACGAGAAACTGGAATCTGATATCAGAACATGCTCGATCGGAGTGTCAAGAGAGCTGACGAGGTAGACTTACCCAAGAGAACAACAGTATCGCGTCGTCGATTCTCAGCTGTCTTTGATACACTCCCTTGCAGAAGAAGCGCAAATTCATGAACATAAAAGCCACGCCTGTCATAGCCCACAGGGCTACAACGGTTTTCGGTCCATTGCTGTCGGCCATCACTAGCAACTAAGCCTGACAGGGTCTAAGGATACGGAGGAGAGAAAGAACTGACCCACAGGTCAAGTCCGGGGAAGACGGCACCATTAAGATGTCTCCACCTGATGCCTCTTCGACGTGCGCCGCAATTGGCGGTCTGTGCAGTATACTGCCTTCAATCTCCTGGACTGTGCCATATTTCCAGATTTCTAGTAGGATGACCGAACCGAGAGGGGCTGACCAGGACGCCCTATCTTGAGTCCTTCACAGGAATGCACCTGCTGTCCAGTAACAGTACTTCGAGGAGAATCTGGATAAATACTATTGGTCAATGCTCTCCAAAGGAAGGATTAACTTTGCATCCTGAAGAGAACGCAAATGTTGCATAGAAGGCTGCGACGCAGTCGTGCTCATATCAGACTGTTAGGGGGGAGGGCTGGTGGGTGATTGGATGTCGGCGAGTAACCGAGTAATACGAGTCAGTCGCCTTCCTAAGACAGGCGATACTGATGATCAAAGCGACCAAAAGGATCTTGTCCCGCGCATCCGCAGGGGTGGTTTTGTGATACTCGCTGCAAGATGCATGTGCCGCGCGGGGAAAGGACCAATGCCGTCGCCTTAGGCTCGGGTGAAGCAAAACCAGGTCGCGGGCCGTTGGTCTGTGTAACGTCGCACATCTCCACTTCATGCCACTCATATAAGGATGAGATCTGCTCGACTATCTGGACGGGAATATGCCAAATTATTGCTCGCACCAGATTGCAGACTCCGCTGGTCGATGGTTCACAGGCTTCGCTGGTCGCGTGGGAGTTCCGCCCCGAGTATACGAGCAGTTGCATTCTTTCGATGTTGTAGGAACAGAGGTACCGGTGGGGAGGATAGGGTAAGCTGAGTGGCTTATAACGTCCATATTATGCGTCAACGGTGACGGCTGACCAAAACGTGGACTTGCATGGGGCGTAAGAATCTCTCAGGGATGACCCACGAACACTGTAGTTCTTCAGCTGGTTCAGTGAAGAGTCGTTATCGCGGATACATCTCAGACCGCATTTTGAGACCAGAGAACGTCTCAGAAGCAATTGTGAAGAGGATCAGATCCTCGCTGCGCAGGTTGTCACAGCGGCTCCTTCTGCATATGTACATGAGAGAGTAGGTAAGCTGTCGACCTCTCCATATGCAAACTGCATAGGAACAACTCTTGAGTCGTGCCACCATCGAATCCTCGTATTCTCGCCTCCCCTCGTGGGAGCCATCTTGAAACCGTATGAGCGAACCACATGATCTAAGGACATTAGAGAAAATATTCGAAACATTCGAAGCGAATTCTCGAACATGTGGCTTGCTGCGGTACGATTGCGAGCGTGCGCCTCTAGGCTCTAGGGACGGCCCATGAAGGAAGCCGTCGCGCTCCCGCAGCCCCGCAATTCTCATTATCGTGATCCACGTTATTGCAATGCCCGTATTATTAGGAATCCTTTCTGCTGGCGTGCAGTCTGTCTCGGTGAGGAAGATGCGACAGCAGGATTGTTGTTGTACTGCAACTATCGGGGCGGTCTGCAGTGACTGAATCCTTTCGCTCTTGAGCTCTGCGCCTCAGACTGCATGATTGACGTCGGAACGTCAGTAAGAGGTAAGTGATCAGACTGCTAACCTCTGAACGTGGAACCTGAAAGTGGTGAAGACTGTGGAAATAGCGGGATCGATTGATCTGAGTCTAATCACATATGGCGATGACGCCTTCGACATTGCAAGTTGGAAGGAACAACAGGCGCCGCACGAGGTTACTCACAGGACCGCCTAGGGAAGGTCAGTACATTTTATTTCATCTTCACTCACATGCATGAGACGCAAATCCAGGGTAGAGTGATCAAAGAAGTTGATACAGGTCTCGATGTAGACAACAGTTTTCACCGGAACTCCCTCCCGCTATAGCTCCCAAGGTATCTAGTTCCCTCCACCTGTATACGCCAGTCTATGTATCTAGGATCCATCGGATTGAATCTATGTAAGCCCAGCGTGGAACTCGTCCGCAAGCGACTTCGACATACAATATCTTCTCAAGGGACAGGGCTCTGGGGTACTGTAGGATTGGGCTTCAGCTTGCTCTGCGGGTAGCAAGAGTACAGCGGACTGGACCCTTGTTAGTATCATGTCTGGTCTAGCATTACGGGGGGTGGTGGACTTACTCGTGATATCCTGTCCAACCCACACACTTCCAGCAATTGAACAGTTGTCCTGGGTCATACTTCTGCTTGACTTGTAGCAACTTTGCATAGTTGCTTCCGAAGAAAGTCTGCTGCCAGTCCTGCTCCATGTAATCGCCCTCATTCATGTAGCAGCCTCCACCAGGTGTCAAGGCCTTGAGAGGGTCAATGGACGAGGAGATGGTGTTCTGGATTTGCGCGCGCATATCCCGCGGGGTATTCGACGTCCAGATACCCCCCATGACGACTTCCCATAGAGAGTCACGCCAGGCGGGGTTGACACCTGTCTTGGAGTTGTCGGGGTGGTTGGCTGGTCCGGTGGCGTAAAGCTGCGCGCTGCCGCCGCCGTGGCCGGCGTATGAGGACTGCATAGCTGCTACAACTGCATCGACAACCTTCTCGATGTTGTCTTTAGTGGAGAAAAGCGACTTTGGGAGTAAGCGGCCGGATTCGGCGAGCCCGAGACCTACCGGACCATTACGCGCGATAGAGGGTGTCTCGGTGAACTCGTGCCATCCAGAGAACTTCTCGAAAACACGGTACGTGTTGTCGGTGACGTTGAGGCCAGGATACGATGTCAAGAAATCATGCCACTGGGCTGTTATGTTCTGGATCGCAGAAGTGTCGCTGCAAGGTAAAATCTGAAGAGATACCATGTGGTCCGGAAGAAGGAAGTTGTAACCTGCGATCCCATACTCGGAGAAGAGAGTCTGGTTCTGAGCGAGAGCGCGGACTATGTCACGATGTACTTTGGACTCTGAGATGTTGAGCGTACCCTCCGGGGGTGGGAAGTTGGCCTGGAAGCTGTAGACGTTGAGAGGGACAGCAGGATGGAGCTGGAACTTGTAGGATGTCAACACTCCGAAGGTCCCTCCACCTCCTCCGCGCATGGCCCAGAATAGATCTGGCTCGCTACACTCATTGATTGTGCGGAACGTTCCATCTGCAGTGACGACGTCAAACTCGATGGCTTGATCGACCATCAAGCCGTGTGAGGGTCCCAAAGGTCCGTGACCACCGCCTTGACCGAAACCGCCGGCGATACCGACAGATCCAACAGCACCAACTGTGACTAGCATGTTCAGGGGTTCGAAGAATTCCCATGCCTGCTGAGCCTGAATGCCCGCACCAATTTCACCGACGTTCGCGTATTTGGTTTTACAACCCTTTGGTTGGAAAGACTTGTGGTACTTCGTGTCCTTCATGTTGTGCGTCCAGATAGCGAGCGAGTTCGCTGCGGTGCTCCGTCCAAAATAGTCATGGCCAGTGTTCTTGATCGAGACGCGGATACCATGCTCCCCGACGAACTTGAGGGCCTTGCTGATATGCTCTGGGGTCTGAGCATCCACGTAGTACGGAGACAAGCGACCGAGCGAGCATTCACCCGAGACAGGAGATGAAGGTGAAAAGGAGTTCAGGAAGCATTCTGACTCTCCACACGTCTCCCAGTCCAAGAACTCCATGGAACCATAGTGATCAGTCCGAGCGTTGCTATCCATATAGTGCGTCTCGATGTTCTTGCACTGCGCCTTATTCTTACCAACATAGCACGGTGCCGCCCATGGAAGAGTGACTTCCAAGTTGCCCCCGATACTCTGATTGAAAGCCGACCACTGCGTCGATGAGGGCCAACATGATTGACCAGGGGTACATGAGAAGATGGCGGCACTCATGTTTTCGTTGAACGGAGCTTGGTAATTGATGCTGTCTTTGACGCTGTGTCTGTCGTAGATGATGTATGGTGGGGATACGGCGTAGAGAGTGAGGGTGACAGTGCCGCAGAGGAGA
This sequence comes from Lophiostoma macrostomum CBS 122681, assembly GCA_010405375.1. Taxonomy (NCBI): domain Eukaryota; kingdom Fungi; phylum Ascomycota; class Dothideomycetes; order Pleosporales; family Lophiostomataceae; genus Lophiostoma; species Lophiostoma macrostomum. The sequence goes on along the minus strand of MU004311.1, from coordinate 175,820 downwards.
GAAAGGAACGGCCACCAAGGTCGCCTAAGCTCTTTCCTCCATTTGAATTTTCGCGTTCCGTCCGTGTTCCTTTCACTGAAACAGTCATTAGTTGTTCGCCTCGCCTCTTTCACTGTGGCCTCCACCAAGACGATCTTTTCACCCAGTAAGGGTTTCCTCTCATGGTACGCCATGACGGCTTTTCACCGCCGATGGCGGGCTTTTCACTGATGACACTGTACCAATATCCTATCACTTGCCAAAGAAGGAAAACTTGTGGCCCAGCTCTTATGCTCTTTTTCTTCTTCCTTCACCATCGGTGATTCCTTCTCAGGGGAATGATGGAAACGGATATTTGATAGACACAAATCTAGTATGGCCGAGCAACTCCAGGAACACCACCTGTACCAACACAAAATCGATATCGCGAACAGCAACCGTGAACCCATATTCGCCACGGGGCGCCAGCAAAATAAGTACATCCCGTCCGTTTTTCTCCATGCCACATCAGGCCAATGGCTTGCCGTCTTAGCCCCCAAAGGCCTCAAAAGGTCACCGCCAATCAGACATCGTATCGAGCGAACGGCGTTCAGTTTTCGGGTCATCAACAGAAATGGTGATGTCAGGCACCGAGCGAGCTGGTGTCGCGCGGAGCTGAGCAACAGACTTTGCCATAAGAAGCGAGACATCTCTGGCCCGGTTCCCAGAGCTGTGGTTGAGCGAGGCACAAGGCACGAGGCAAGCGAGGGACACCAGATGCTGCAAGGAACATGTCTAAAGGCGTCGGCATTCGCTTGGGCCGGCCGAACTAGCCCCCGCTGGTTTGCTTATCGCGTCGTATTTAGTGGCGTGGCTATTATGGGAAACGGGATGCCGCAGCACACCAACTTTGTTTTGTAGTCCTCAGTTGCTGACGATCTTGTGATTTACGCCTCGCAGAAGAGGGTTTCATGGCAAGGCGTCGTGAAGGCATCTGATAGATGCGCTCAGAAATTGAACAGAAAAATGGCTTGTTGGTGGCTGGCGTGGTGTGACTGCCTCTCCAAACGCCCCGATCAGGCCAAGGTCTGTAGGGTTCCAGATGACAGGTCTCACGATCGCGGTGGTTACATAGACGGAGCATCTGAAAGTTCAACTTGGTCGAAGGTTTCTGAGCCTTGGGAAGGTGCGCGCTGCTCAGACCTCTTGCTCGTTGTCCTGCACGGCATCGGACCCAGCACTACCCGTGGACACCAGCAAAGTCCAAAAAAGCTCGACACCCCACTGCACTTTCTCACAACCCTCCACACTCAGCTCCACCCTCATCTTCGCTCTCAAATGCCAACCCACCATCTTCGCCAGATCCTGCGCCATGACCTCACCCAAGACCACCAACTCTGATTCCACCCCATTTAAAATGCTGTCATCGCTAAAGTACAAGCCATAGTTGATCTCCCTACTATTCCAGCCAAAGTCGCGATGCGAGTGAAAAGTCTGATCAGTCGGTTTCAGATCATCGGCGTACAGTTTCTGCGGCCACGCTGTGCCGCGTTGGTGGCTTGCGGCGTCGTAGATCCAGTCTTGACGCGAGCAGGTCAGGTCTGTCTTCGTGGCGCGTAATCGCATCGTTACACATGATCGCTTCCAGTGGTCTACAACCCCCAATTAGAGAGACGTTCTTTACTAGCGCTTCTCTGAGCCTTCTCATCGATTGTTTTGGCATGCTTCTGGGCTGCTGTATAGTGGTAACGAGATGAGGTGTAGATACAGATCAGCTGCGAGCGCAGGCTTACCGGCAGCCGTGAGGGTGGAGATGACGACCAAGAATCATTCCTCTGGGCCGATGATGATGTTGGGGAACCCGGGCTCGATGCGATCGAGGAGGCTGAGGCAACCAGGCGAGATTTGCTTGGCTTGAGGCATGGTCTTCGTGCGGAGAGACGTAGGTTAACTGATGCTGAACATTCGGGACCATGACGGTCTCTCTAGAAGACCTGGAGACGTGAGACGACATGGAGACAGTGGTAAGAGCATAAAGAGAGATCGCCAGAACTTTGCCTACATATGGCCAGGATTGATGAGAATGCCGATAATCGGTGCTGGCTAAGGTAATTGAAGCTCGAGTGTACAAGTTCCTTTCCTTGGTTGGACGAGCGTCTGAGATGCGAACTACATAGCTTGTAATATTCGTTCGCTCTTTTGAGTCCGGCCTGTCCAGGTTTCCTTCAAGGTCGTTTGGGAAGCTTCCCTCCTGGATAGTCGGCCAGCTTTGCCCTGGCAGTTAGAACCGATTCGACACGGGATACATGCATGTCTTGAATATTGCTCGCATACCAGGAACCAATTAGTGTATGTTTAGAGACACCCAAACGAGCAGAGTGCATACCGACACCGTCTTGCAGCTGATTTGGCAGGGTTGTCGAGGATTGGCAGGATCTTCAGAAAGCATCGAAGCCGTTCCACCACAGATATGCCACAACAGCGAAGCAGCTTGAAGCGGCATATGTCAAATCTGCCTCTATCACGCTCCACACCCACATTGCACCAATGGGTGGGGCAGACTTCATGACATAGAAGTAGCCATGCTTGTTGCCCGAGTAGACCATGTAGCATCCCGCGACCACACTCACTACGAGAAAGAAGACATTGCGCAGCGTAGGGAACCGCTTCGCAGTCCCAACGTGCAGGAGATGGACTATGCCGAGAAACACCGGCATGGCAGTCGCTGCTCGCTTGAAGATTTCGGTCCATATAATGTCCTCCCTGTACTGGCTGTATACGATGACGTCCAAGGTTATGTGGAGCATCGTGAGTGATATCGAGTAGAGGATCGCGTTGCCTAGAGGTCCAATGGGGTCTTCTTCGCCAGCCGAAGTGCTGCCTGAGCTTGCGGGTATCTTCCCAGACTGTATATCCAGCTCTCGCTGGCGCTCCTCGGCACGGTCGAACAACGTCTTCCCTTTCGGTCCGGAGCGGTCGGGGTGCTTCAGGATCATGTCGACGCCGGCTTGGTCGATTTCGGTGGTGGGCCGGAAGGCACCATTGCCGTTGCCGTTTTGTTTTGCGGCCGCGCGGCGTTCTTTGCGGTTCCCAGCAGCCATGTCGGGCAGTGGAAGGGTGACTGGAGGGGGATCTGGGCGTGGAAAGGTGAAGTCGAGTGAGACGTGAAATTGTTGGTGTGGCTGAGGCGTTCGGAAAGCTTCCGCATCCGCGAGAGCTACTTCCCTGCCTCCAAGCTCTGGTACCCGCGCTGCGTCCCCCCTACACCCACATGTTAAGGTAGTAAACCACAAGCAGTCCCTTGCACGGCTGATCTGACGGCCCCATTCTGTCTGACAGCATGAATTGGATAACCTGGGCGTCTGTGCCCGTCCTCCTCTTTGGCCTCTGGCTGTACACTGCGCAGCTCACCAGGTCCTTCCCTACCCTGGAAGGGAAGAGGATAGTGCTTCTCATTGCCCATCCTGATGACGAGGCCATGTTCTTTGCGCCGACATTGCTCGCATTGACACGCCCAGAGCTTGGAAATCACGTCAAAATCCTGTGTTTGAGCAGTGGTAGGTGGTTTTGCATCCTCTTAAGATTGATGCCACGTGCGTACATACTGACGATTGCTCCTCCCAGGCGATGCTGATGGACTGGGCGAGACCAGGAAAAAGGAGCTCGTGAAAAGCGGAATTCAGCTGGGCGTGCGTAGCAAGGACGATATCCTCATCATCGAGGACAAGTATGCCTCGACCGTGCTCACGCACCAACCACTGGCCGTCTGACGGACTATAGGAACTTCCCCGACTCAATGACCGTAACGTGGCACCCGCGACTGATATCCAATCTTCTCACATCGGCATTTGCCCCCAAAATGGCGTCTGTCCCCTCCAAAGAATCTCCGCAGGCCACCATCGACGCCATCGTCACCTTTGATGCAGAAGGCGTATCCTCGCACCCGAACCACAAGTCTCTGTACACTGGAGCACACGCTTTCCTGAAGGCCCTCATGCATCGGCACAGCGGATGGGAGTGTCCTATCAAACTCTACACGCTAACGTCGACCAACCTTTTACGCAAATATATTAGTGTGCTAGACGGCCCTCTTACCATCATCCGTGCTGTAACCGCGCGCAAAGAGCTCGGAGGCTACCCGACTCCATTGATGTTCGTTAGTTCACCGGTCGGTTACAGGACTGCCCAGAAAGCTATGGCCACAGCGCACGAAAGCCAAATGCGCTGGTTCCGGTGGGGTTGGATCAGCCTATCGAGGTACATGGTCCTGAACGATTTGAAGAAAGAGAAGACTCTCTGATCAACCCTTCGCGAAATGGTGCGTGTGCTTTGACCTGTCAATGCTACCGATGCAGCCAGGTTGCATTTGGGAAGCCACCGCTCAGACATGAAACATCAGTGCGTCTTCAGCTTTTGGCGCACAGGATATATTGACCAAATACGAGGGTGTACTTGCAAACGAGGCTCCGAGGTCATCTATTGACCAGTCTAGTCGTTAGGCTCTATGACGCCCTAAGTGAGTTTTGGTGTGACCACGAGCCGCATATCTCACACCGCTAGGCTTGTTCCTTGCGGTGACAGCAACCTATCCGCTCGTTGACTCTTCTCGCTGCAAGCAAAATTTTCCCAAGAGATGCCTCATCATACTCCGCTGTCGCACCCTGCTCAAGCCACTACAAGTCCACTGCATCGACATCGCCTCGAAACCGCATCGATGGCCTCGCGTACGTCTCCTCCTCCGATACTGCGCCTGCCTGTCGAGCTGCACAAAGATATCATCGATCTCCTTCAGCTTTCTGAACGCGCTCTATTGTCGGTTTCTTGCCGCTACTTCGCATATGCAATCAAGAAGCCGACCTTCGATGACTTTCTTGAGGCTGAAGCCAGTGAATGGGCGACCACCAAAGCGCTCTACGTATGCAAAGGCTGCGCACGGTTTCAACCTCTCCTTCACTTCTCCGACGATATGAGAAAGGGCAAACGATGCCGCAGCGGCGTTGACGCCAACACTAGATTCTGCGTGAAATGCGGGGTTGATCGGGAATGGTATCCTTTCGGGACGGAGCTGTCCATCATGGGCCGCTCGCATGTGGTTTGCAAGCACTGCAAGATCTTCACCGATCAGGTCGGCTCTACGGGTTCATGTGCGTCGTGCTCGCCAAAGAAACCAAAACGCATCATTCGACCAAGGTAAGCTCCACGTTCAAGCAACAACGTTTTTGTTGAAAGCTGAACACGTATACCACAGCTTTGATGACTGGGAATATTCTGTCAACTCCTACATTGGAGATCGACATATTGATGAACTATACGGAGTATGGCCTGACACTTGATCGTTCGCCGCAGGACCTGCAAGCACATGATCCACGAACACCATTCCCTCAAGCATGTTGTCGCTGATACCTCCCCTGCTGGCTTCAGCATCTCAGCTGCCGTGTAAAGACAGCATCTCAATTTAGCGGAAAGAGTGATCCCCAGGGAAGCGAATGGTACACTTTTCGACCGAGGATTACCCTTGACTGTTAAGTCATCGACTTCACAAATGGCTCTCATTCACGCTAACACGTAGGATACGAACGGAATACATTCAGGGCATACCTGCAACAATGTCTCTCTCCTATGCCTATGATTCAAGCAGTTACAACACATATATATGCCAGCGCCCGCGAACAGGATGAAGGCAATGGCACAAATATGTATCTAAAAGGTACTCCTGTTCCGGTTTCCTACAAGGTACATAGTCTCCACTCATCCATTGCAGACCCATGATACAGAGTCCACTCTCCACTCAGTCCTTTCATTGTGTCAAATTGTTGGAAGAGTCAAAACCCACGAAACATGTCCGATGCTCCTCCACAACGTTCCCCAAATATTCTTCGGCGGGTTCAAAGGATGTCTATTACGTCTATGACATGGTTCACCCGCCGTAGGTCGACGCCAGGCCGACGACCAGAGACTGCTCCGAATCTTGGAAGCAGGCCAAGTCGGCAGCGAGGAAGCACTGTTCATGGGGACGAAGAGCCTCTACTTCCCCCAAGTGACGCATCTAATGTTCTCAACGATCCGAGTTCCCGTGATCCTGACACATACTACTCATTCCCTAGAATCGAAAGATCGTCCTACCGAAGATTCATATCCGAACTTTGTCCTGACAGAGAAGAAAGTTTTAAGAGGAGAAAGACAGCTATTTCAGACGGTAGTAACCAGCCTCCTAGTACATCAAATCCTGGAGGGCGGTCTTCCGCGCACCCTCCTTCGGACACGCAGAATGCAACCAATGGAGAGAGCTCCTCGAGAGACGATAGAGAGCGGAACGCTTACTGGAGATTTGGACCAGACGACGAATTGCCACCTGCTATTCCTAGACACAACTTGCATCCCGACGACAGACCAAGAAGGGCCTCACTCCCGCGCCTTTCGCCCCTTCGTGGAGCCTTTTCCCGTGGTGAAGGAGTAACTCAAAGGCCGCCCACGAGGCGTGGGCCAGCGCGAGACCGCGATCGAGGTTCAACAGCCTCGACATTAGGCTCACTCAAGCAACGTTTTGGATCTTCAAAGAGCTCTCATTCTGCGGTGGCACCAAAGGCACGCCGCCTTTTTGGGGATCCCAATAATATATATTATCGTCGACAGGACGCGCGACAATATCGCGACGCGGTACAGACTCTTAAGGATTACGGAGTACCTCCTGAATCGATACCTAAGATCCCCGTTCCACCCCCTACCAAACCCCGCAGAGCCGATAGTGTGACCCAAGACTTTTCAGAAACAGTCTTCTACCCAGCTTCTCGAGAAGCGAGAAGGGTGGCGGCATGGAGGCCTGAGCAGCCTGTAGATGAGCCCCCTACCCATCTCAGCATATCATTCAGACCTGTCATAGATCCGGAAACGATGGAGAAGAAGGCCATTGCGGATATAACCAACCCGCTCCCCATGACGTCCAGAATCGAGACGGTCCACGCCACTGGAGGTAGTGTTACGTCAGACCGTGATGGCCATCCGACAGTCGTCGAGCTTGAGATTGAGCGCAGCGATGCCGAGCGTCTGCAACGCCTAGAAAGGAATCCTCCGTCGCCTACTGACAGTGAACGGCGGATGATGAGCTGGGACGACAACCCTTCACTTCGCGGCGGAGGGTGGAGTCGCAGTAGTCGTGCTTCAGAGTACATATCTTCCTTGGGGTATAAGCTGAAAAGCGCGTTTCTGACATGTGGCAGTGAAGGGTGTGACAGATATCCCGACTCGTCAGATGAAGAAGAAGGACCGAACCGCATCGTAGCTGTCCCAGCTCTTCGTCGTGCTGGCATTAGGATCCCTCTGCCGGCCGTTTGCTTGAGAGGCGGTGGTTCTCTTGACAATCATCCCTACCAGTGCTCTACATCACCAGCCTTGGAAATCCGCTCAGAGCATGTACCATGCCTACGAGGTGGAGCCGGCAGCCCAGAACCAATCCCCAAATTCGCAGACACAGACCGACTCCCCGTAGGTTTGTACTGGCTTGCCGGAGGGCGCGTGCGCCCCATCACGACGAAAGCCTGGCAACAGCAGAAACCGGAGAAGAGAATGGGTGGGCTGTTGGGCACTGTGATATACGGACGGAAGGCTGGGGCCAAGTATACGAGTGCGGAGAGGGGGAGGTCGGAACCTGCTGTATCGTCGGATGCTGGTGGTGAGGATGCTGGTGAGAACGGGACGGCGAGTGCAGATGCTAGCCCTGCGACCCCAACCCCGACGCCTGGTGAGAATGAGAGTGCTGCGCAGGGTGGGACCGAGAATGAGGATCTGCGTGCGAATACAAGGGCGCTGGAGGCAAACACGGCGGCGCTGAGTGTGAATACGACAGCGGTGGCCGCAAACGATACCTCAACGAGCCCTGCAACGCAACAGGCGACCACGACTCATACCACTCCTACCGCGCCAGGCACGCCGGCACCCGGGACACCCACAGCTTCGCCCGGGACTCCTGTAGCTACACCTATACGTACACCAGCCCGGCGCACTGCTCCAAGTAACCCGGCACCAGGGGCGCCCAGAGCACCACCCAGGACTCCCGTAGCTACGCCTGCACATACACCAGCCCAACGCACTGCCTCAAGTTCCCCTGCCCCAGCCCCATCTCCAGCCCCGGCGACCCCAACACAAAATCAACGCACGGCTCCAAGTTCGCCTGCTCCAACTGCGACACCGTCTCCGGGTAGTCCTGCTCCTACTCAGCCTGTTACGCCAGTTCGTTCTCCAGTTCGTTCTCCAGTTCGTTCTCCAGTTCGTTCTCCAGTCCGTTCTCCAGTTCGTTCTCCAGTCCGTTCTCCAGTTCGTTCTCCAGTTCGTTCTCCCGCTCGTTCTCCCATTCGATCTCCACCTCGTAGTCCCCCCGCAACTGCAGCGCAAACCGCGGCTGCGGAAGCTGCTCTAAACGAGGGGAACGGGCCCGAGAATGCACACGGGAATGGAGATACCGATGGGCATGTAGAGGGCAATGGGAATGGGAACGGGAACGGGAATGCGAATAGGGATGGAGCACGGGCTCATTGGAATTTAGGACTCATGGATTGAGGAGATGGATCGGTTGATTGGACTAGGTCTGGAAGCGGGAGGAGGAGGAAGGAGGAGGAGCATGAGGAGGAAGCAGAATGTTTGTTTACCAGTACCTAGTCTATGTCAGTCTTGCTATAAACTTGAATACTCATTAGAATGCTGTGGGTGGGTGAGGTGTGTGATGTTCTACGAAAACCATGCTCATCTAGGTAAACGGGTATCAAGGTTGGTTTCTCAGACGACACCGAGCAGTGAACACTGATGAACAGGTAGGGCGAAGTAGACCGTGCAACGTGCAGAAACGACGGATGCACGCGTAGAGCGATGCTGTATTTCGCCGCGCAGCTCGACTGCGTTTGCAGACCAGCGTAGCATACCTGCACTACTACCTAGGTATACAATAGTGAATTGATCGCCGTGCGAATCTCTTGAATTTCGAGTTGCAGACAGTCCCACGAACGTTATTGTCCGTCTGGGTCCTATACACTGATGGTTTTGAACACCCTAAAATCACCAGTTAGCCCTGCCTCAGTTCACACTTCACTCATCATACAACGCAACGGAAAGTTCAACTTACCCAAACCCACTCCCCCCCGTAGCCAGCACGGCCCCCGGGATCTGGGGATGCCAATGCGCCTCCTTGACCATCTCCATATAATGCACAAACAGCAACTGCGGCGGGACATCCTGGACCCCCGCCGTATCCCGACTCTCCTCATCGTCCAGCTCAACCGCCAGATCCCACAACGTGAGCGTGTTATCGCCCGCGCACACCAGCACAATACTGTCGTCCGTCGGATGCCACTCGACGGCCGTGATCTGCTCTTTGTGGAAATTGAAGGAGGCGACTGGACTCGGTTTCTTGTCGCTGCCGATGCTGGTCGCCGGCTTCCACTGCCGCAGATCCCAGACGGCCCACTCGCCGTCGTCGGCGCCCGTGGCGAGCAGGTGGGCGGTTTGGTGCGACCAGCTTAGCACGTTGACGTCGGTTGTCGAGACTTGGATGCTGACGGCGGGCTTGCGCGACTTGGAGCGCGCGTCCCAGATCTTGACGGTGCCGTCGTTAGAGGCGGACGCGAAGACGTGCTTCTCTGTCGGCGACCATTGCAGCTCTTCGACGGTGCCGGCGTGGCCTGTGTAGGGTGTGGTGTCGGTCACGAAGCCGCCGCCTTGGGTGCGTGTCGTTGCGAAGATCTTGCCGGTGACGTCGCCGGTCACGAGCTTGCCTTCGGGGTGTATGGGCGACCAGTCGAGGGCGTAGCCTTCGTTGGCCTTGTGCGCTCGTATTGTCGAGACGGGCTTGTTCTGGGCGGGGGTGATGGTTGTGCCGGGGGTGTCGAAGGCTGTGAGGTGGGGAGTGATGTCGTGTATGAGGACCTGGCCGGACTCTGCCATGGAGGCTGTGAGGGTCGTCGGAGGTTTTGCAGCGGTTGCTTGTGGTGTTTGGAATGCGCGTATTCGGTTCGTACAGCTGGTTACGGGTATGGATTTTGTCTCGAGGATCGGGTCTGAGGCTTCGTCGTCGGAGTCGTCTTCCTCTTCCTCGTCGTCATCTCGCTCCATGCGCGATAAGCTACTCATCTTCATCACCATGATCTGGTTCTCCTTGTCCCTTCCTCGCGCGGCCTGCGTTCCGGCGACTGCATAGACGGTTGCGGGGTAGGATTTGCGGTCGGAGCCCAGGTTGTCGCGTATTATGTCGCAGGAGAGACACGGCCAGGGCGCGTCGAGTGTGTGCAGCATTTCGTATGTCGAAAGATCGGGTGCGAGTGTCTCACCGGCAGAGAGCTTGTGCCGTCCGGGTATGAAGGTGCCTTGGTCCACTTCCATGGCGTCTGGAGACGATTAGTCGGGTTGATCTCTACATTTCTGAACACGCAACTGCCTACGCTCTTTCTCCTCAGCTTCGCGCTCCTCGTCTGGCCGCCCGTCTACGCCAGCCTCCAATATCTCGTCCTCGCTCTCAAACTCATCCTCGTACTCGTCTTCAAACTCCTCCGCCTCGTTCTGGTCAATGTCCATGGGTCGCTCGCCATTTTTGATGGTGTCCAGCTCCTGATCGGAGGGCTCCGCGGGGCGCTTGGCCATGTCGAATCGTGGAGTGGGTATATTTCGAGCTGTCGATTGTAGATATAAATTTCGAAACTTTTTTTGGTGTTTCGCAGGTGGCGGGGGTCCGTGCCCCGAAGCAGCCCCTCGAACACGCCCGCCAGCGCGCGCCCAATCCGACCCCTGCCCCGGCGTGCATCCCCAGCGGTACAAATCATCAACAGCACGCTGCATCTCCTGAAGAAGCGCTGCACGTCGCTGCTTGTCTCCAGCAGAGCATGACCCGACGTGTCACCGCGCCCGCCAGCTCGTCCTGACGCGTCCGCGACTCCGATCATTCTCCTCGTCGCTGTCCACGGTCCACGGTCCACGGTAGCGGGTCCCGTTGCTGAGCGCCTACTGCGACTACCGCCATTTCGTCCCCTCCTATTCGACCACAAACCACACTTTTCTACGCCCTCGAGTCAAGAGCCTCCTTCAGCCCTGCCACCCTCGCCATGGAGATGCACCCCCAGGACCCAATGCCCGCCGAGGGCCCGGATGCGCAGAAGCACATGGACCAGACCATGATGGACATGGACGAGAGCATGAACACCACCATCACCGCGTCGACTGTTGGGCCGCTGCCCGACTTCCACCACAACAACGGCTACGGCAATCCCGGCTACGGCAACGAGCACCACCGCCCGCAGACGTCCTACTCCGACACCACCTACTCGCACCACCACTATTCGCAAGGCAACACCCCCGACCCGCAGTACGGCTCGCGCTTCAACACCCCGTCCGACACAGACACCCCGCCGCGGCACGGCAGCCATGGCTACTACAACGGCGCCAAGGAGACGCAGATGGGACAGTCGCACTCGCGGCCAAACTCCCAGCTGGGCTACCGCCCGCCCTCAGAGAATGGCGGCGCAAGGTACCAGGACCAGGTCCACCAGCGGAACTCGCACGGACAGCAAGAGGCGGCCACCAAGAACCCCAGCGTCGTCATCAAGGTCGGCATGGTGGGCGACGCGCAAATCGGCAAGACGAGTCTGATGGTCAAATACGTCGAGGGCAGCTGGGACGAGGACTACATCCAGACGCTGGGTGTCAACTTCATGGAGAAGACCATCTCGATCAGGAACACGGAAATCACCTTCTCCATCTGGGATCTGGGCGGCCAGCGCGAGTTTGTCAACATGCTGCCGCTTGTGTGCAACGACGCTGTCGCCATTCTGTTCATGTTCGACTTGACGAGGAAGAGCACGCTCAATTCCATCAAAGAGTGGTACCGCCAAGGCCGGGGCTTCAACAAGACCGCGATACCGTTTCTGGTGGGCACCAAGTACGATCACTTTGTCAACTTTCCACGGGAAGAGCAGGAGGAAATATCCAATCAGGTACGGCATACCTTTATGGGTGAAGACCAAAGCTGACATGCAACAGGCCAAGCGCTTCGCGAAGGCAATGAAGGCCAGTCTCATCTTCAGCAGTACCAGTCACAGCATCAACGTACAGAAGGTATGGTCACACTGTAGTGGGTTTGCTTCACCAGACTAACAAGCAAATAGATCTTCAAGATAGTTCTATCCAAGGCTTTTGATCTCAAGTGCACGATACCGGAGATAGAAAACATTGGCGAACCGCTGCTCCTCTACCAAGCCGTCTAGTCGCCGGCAGCTGGGACCGGACTGCATAATGCAAGGAGCAGCAGGAGAGGGATCTTACGTGCAACGTTACCATGAGGAAATGGCGAATATGAGTTGATTTCGACTGGGCTTGTTTGAGATGGGTTTGCATGACATGGCGATTTGGTGCACACTCTTTGGGTTGCGGGCTTGCAAAAATGGCGTTTCTGCTTGCACCTTACGTACTCTGTGGTGCGGCGCCTGTTTATTTTGCTGGTCTGGTACTGGAATGCTAGGACCGCGGACGCGCTGTGCAGGTGGCACCGGGAGTAGGCCTTTGAGCTGCTGCGTTCAGTTGCGATCAGTCGAGGAAGATCTTGTAACCAAGTACTATGTAGTGTTTAACAGGCATCAAATCCCACAACGTTGAGACGTGAAACAGGGACGCCTCCCCCATGCTCTCTCTTCAGACAAGGCAATTTTACGCGGACCCCACAAACTGCAATGACGCAACTTGACCCGAGCTTCATCCCGAATTGTTTCTCTAACTGCTACACCGAACACAACCCAATCCACCCAACCCTGCCACCACCCTCATATCCGACAATGGCATTCCCTTCGATAGCCCTCCCAGGCCAACTCCTAGCCCCCGCAACAAAATACCTGCCCGGCCCCGGGACGCACATCCACAACTCTTCCATCTACGCCTCAATCGCAGGGCCAGTATCCAGCGCCCCCGCTCAAACCGCAAAAACCCCTTCCACCTCTAAATCGTCCACCCCGAACTCCCTACCTCTCCTCTCCATCCAACGCGCACCTCCAGCCTCAAGTCTAGACCCCGGCATCCTCGGCAGCGGCGGTGGCGGCGGCTCCAGCATCCTTCCCTCGGTCGACAGCGTCATCCTCGGCCGGATCACGCGTCTAGGCGCGCGCTTCGCCTCTCTTGAGATCCTGACTGTCGGCGACGTTGTCTGTAGAGAGGCGTTTGCGGGGCAGATACGGCGCGAGGACGTGCGAGCGACCGAGAAGGATAAAGTGAAGATTGAGGAGAGTTTCCGCGTGGGCGATGTGGTGCGCGGCGTGGTGATTAGTCTGGGAGATGTGGGCGGTTATTATGTTACTACGGCGCGGAACGAGTTGGGGGTTGTGATGGCGTGGGCGAGTGGGGGGCCGGGGGTGGGTAGGCAGATGGTGCCGGTTAGTTGGAAGGAGTTCCGGGAGGTGGGAACGGGGTGGGTGGAGGGGAGGAAGGTTGCTAAGCCTTTCTGATTGGGGGTTGGATATCCTAGGAGTGTCATGGGGGACTGTGTAAGGGCTGCGGTGATAAAGGATTAGGCCTGGATACTATACAGGGTATGTATGCAGAGGGTCGAGATATCTTTGGATAGCATGGCTGACTTTGCAAAGGAACCTCTCTTCACCCGGCGATATTCAGGCAGTGTCAAAAATCAGCATGCGCTTCTATCGGCGACAGCATTCGAAGCTCAACTACTCCATGGAGTTGACTAGCTCAGAGATACCAACAACCAATCTTAATCAGACGACTGAGACTATCCGAGACAAAGCCGCGCATTCCAATGCCCTGGACCTACAAAAACCCGCTGCCGACGCGCAATCACGTTTCTCCATTCCAGTATCCACTCCTCATCCCGAACCGGCAATCTGATAATCTGGCAAACAAAGAAAAGTCTCGGGTGCAAACACAACACCGCAAACCCGCTACTACCCGCATCCTATTCTCACGACCTGCTGTCTGCTCTCTTTCATGCGCTCTCCTCACCTGCCAAACTCAGCGCTCCTCCTCGCAGGCAATCACATACGTTATTCTCGCTGTAATAGTATCGGTCCAAGTGCTACAACCATTATACACATCAGCTTAAAATCTCGATCAGCGAACAACACCACCCCTCTTTCCTCACGCAACCAAGATGCCGATTTCCTCATCCTCACCGTCATCGTCATCACCACCAATACATGCACACATGCACACGTCCTCGACCCCGCCCCCGCCGCACCCCGACTTCGACCCCAGCACCGGCAGCCTATCGCTCAAAGACATCGATACAACAAGCATGGCATTCAACACGTCCTACGAACGCACTCCGATCCCCAAGATCCCGTTCCCGCACCCAAAGTGGCACGCCAAACACACCAGCAGCGCAGATGTCGTTGCTCGGCTCAGGGAAGAGGTCTACGAGGAGTATGATGCGGAGATGGGGTTTGGGGAGAGTTTCGGGGGGGTCAGGGAGAGTGTTGAGATTGGGAATGGGAATAGGACCGAGAGTGAGGATGATGTGCTGAGGGAAGGTGGGGAAGAGAGGAGGGGGGAGCGACTAGTGGACATGATTACACGAATGGCTGATATGTCGGATCGAGATGGTGGATGGCCTAGGAACTGGATGGGATATGTGCAGTGGCCGGAGAGCGGGGTGCGCAGCAGTATTGCGCGCGAGGCGAAACGTGCGCGAGACGAGCGACAGATTGGAGAAGGAGGAGTTGTCTGTGCAGATATGGGCAGCCAGGGGAGAGGGACCAAGAGGCTCAGAGTCAAGTACTGAAATGTCTAGTCGAGCTTGGTACGCTCCATGTGTATATATATAACCCACATCTCTCTCTCTCTTCTCCACCCATCTTGTATCCATCTTATACCCATCTTCCAAAAATACCAAGGCACTACTCAGACCTCTCTACTACAACTCTCCTCCCCCCCAGCACTCACTCAAACATCACACCGTCCAATCCCCAAGCCCCCACTCCCCGCCCCCTCCCTCCCCGGCAATCCCATCCCACAAATCCATGCCCCCAAGCCCCTCCATGCCCATGCCAAACCCGCCCAGCACATCCATATCCAGACTGAAATCCATGCCCAGGCCAAAATCCGGCACCGCATTCGCACTCAACAAACTGGTTTCGGTCTCGCCCGCAGCTCCAGCTCCAGGCCCTGACCCTGACTCACCTTCCGTTCCCGTCCCTGATCCTGTATTTGCATTTGCATTTGTATTTGCATTTGTATCTGTGTTGGTATTTCTCCCAGGCAGTAAAGGCCCAGGGGGCACGACAGCCCGCTCATCAAGCACGACATCAATAACGCGCGTAAACACCCCCGCCGCCTTACTCCAGATACTATAATTGCCATCCACCGTCTTCGCGCCGCTATCCATCTTCCCCAGGACATCGAGATGGCTGATCAAGACGCTCAGCAGCCGGATGATCTCGGCGCGCGATATACCTGGCGGGAAACTAAAACTATTCCCACTACCACTGCTACTGAGGGTGGTGGTGTTGGTGGGAGTCGAAGTGTGGGCGTGGTAGAGGGTTTTGCTATGCTGTTCTTGCAGGGCTTGTGCTAGGACTCCAGCGCTGGGGATCCCGAAGAGCACGACGACGCCGAGGAAGTCGCGGTGCGAGTCGTAGGTGCGGTCGCGGCTGATGCCGGTTGTTAGGGTGGCGGCGAGGAGGTCGATGGAGACGCGGAGGAGGGGGGCGTGGGTTGTTAGTTGGCTCTGTGTCTGTCCACTTCCACTTCCACTTCCACTCCCATTTCCACTTCCATTTCCGTCTTGGTCGCCGTCCCCAGCTCCAGAGCCAGAGCCAGATGCGCCGCCCTCCAAAAGCAATCGCTGGATCATGAACTCGTTGTAAAAGTGCGTGAGGTAGACGACGACCAGCATCAGACAAACCCCATTCTGCACATCGCCGCGCTCCCACACACTAGGCTCGTACCGGAAGTGCTTCGGCATTGCGTCCCAGGATGTGCGGACCTGGGCTGACAGCTCCTGCAGCGCGCGTCTCGCAGCCAAAGACAGCGGCTGCGGCGTATGGCTGTACTCCAGAATCTCCTCGCGAATCCCCGCGCTCGCGTACCTGAGCCGAATCCAACTCGCCCTATTATACTGCCCTTTCACATTCCAGCCCTGCGCATCTAACTCGCCTATAGCAGCGGCCAGCGTTTCCGGGGGCGCGGTCAGGTCGGCGTCGGGCAGGTCGAGGGGCAGGCGGATGTCGGTGTGCCGCTTTGAGAGGCGGGGCGGCCGGCCGAGGAAGGTGGCGATGTTTTTGTCGGCGTTGTAGGCATGGCAGAAGACGCGGCGGCGGGTTTCGAGGATGAAGAAGGGGAGCGGGTGGGGCGTGGCTTCTTTGTGCATGCCGAGGGAGTATATGTGCGTTGAGAGGTCGCAGAGGGCGCGCCAGGTTGGGGGGCCTGTGGGAGGGGGAGGGTTAGATTGGTGATGGATGGGTGGATGGAGATAATTTAGGTCAAGGGAGAAGATAGAAGAGACTGAGAAAATAGAGGAGAAAGAAAGAGTAGAAGAGATGGAGAAGATAGAGGAAGGGGGGCTAGAGATCAGTACATACCAGTCTGACCGTGAAGTTGGCAAACCAACAAGAGATGCTCGAACGTAGCCCATATCGTAATATCGTTCGTAGAACTAATATGCGTACAGAGCAGCAGACATGAAGCGCTCGACCGCAGCATCTCATGTATAAATCGATACCTAACATGTTTCATCCCCGGCTGCACAGTGTCCAGCCCAAACACCGCAGCTCGTCCCGCCTCAGCTAGGATCCACGCGATGATTTCTAGCCGCAGATCCGAGCCTGTGCAGAGCTTGTGAAATTCCTGCGGCCGTACGGACGACGAAATGTCGAGCGTCTGCCGTGTGTTCTCGAGCACGAGTGCGACGAGCTCGGGATCTGGTGCTTTGTTGGTTAAATCATATTTGTCGACTGTCTCTTGTAGCGCTTCGACGACGGATGTGCCGACACATTCCGGGATGAAGTTTGCGTGGCCGAGGAGGCAGTATGCTTTTACGGCCCAGAGAATCGTGCTGTAGTGTCGGAAGCTGCGGAGTATGTTGGTGGTTATTTGAGTCCGCACGTTTTTGCTGAGCGGGTGCTGGTAGAAGGATGTGTCTTCGACGGTGTTAAAATTTGTCATAAGTTGGCGATCTGAGTCGATGGGGGTATCTTGATCGCTGGTAAAGGCGGCTGCGTAGCTTGTTGGTCCTAGGTACCCGGGGCCGGTCTGCTGGGGAGAGGTGGCATCCACGTCTCGGTCATCGTGGGATGCTGAAGGTGTTGGCCATAAATCGAATGGGTGGCCAGCGTTAGTAGGGGTATGATCAGGCCTGGATGTTCTCCTATGCGTGTCAGATATAATTTGAATGGTCGTTGCGGTTGTAGTCGTCGGGGCCAGTGTCGTATAAGGGCTATCGAGCGCCCATGACTTAGGATAGCCAGCGCAGAGGTATACGTGAAGAAAACTCGTTCATGCCCGAAAGACAGTCGACACTATAATGAAACCACACCACATACTTCCTCTTTAATGGACGCGGCCGACTCCTCCCGCTCGAAGGCTGCCCGTCTTCATCCACATTTTCCCGGGCCTTAGTCAACGGCGCCGGATGATAGTAGCACTGGTCCGCGATACCTCTCTGTTCGCATCGATTGCATTTCGGGGTGCCATGATCACAACGAGTCTTATTCTTCCGGCACGGTTCGCAAGAAGCCGGCTTCCCGTTGCGACGGTTGGAGTTCCTTCTCTTGAGTAAGCTTCTGCCTTAGCGCTTTGGAGGCCGAATAACGACGACAATGCTGCTGCCTACATCTCGGTACCGGTGGTTTTTTTAAGGTCGCGAATCGGACACTGCCTTCCATCTCAAGCTCTTTATATCTCCATTGCTGGTATTCCTATAGATTTCGTCGACCGTTACACGGATTCAGAGATACTGGTGTCGTGATAGGCGGGGTGATCGATCCATGTCGAGAAACAACCTGGAACCGAGTATCGAATTACCGAATCCTGTAATCCCGTCCACGTGACAGGAGGATCAGGACTAGGTGAGCTTATAAGAGGGCCTGAACTCGAGCCGACGGGCCTGCGTCTGCCTCGCGACAAGCAATTGTCTCGTGTAGAGATCTTTAAAGATGGCTGCGCATGTAAGACTGTAGCGATAGCGCGATCCAAATATCGCTGACTCTTCCAGGCGCCAACTTCAGGCCAGCTTGTCTGGACTCAGTCCCATAAACAATCTTCTGGCGGCCGTAGCTTTCTAGATCTGCCTCGTGAGCTTCGGGACCTGGTATATCTCTTCGCTCTACGCATGTCCGGCGCCATCTTCATCTACTCGCTGGACCCCTACAGCACGAGGCCCGTCATGCGGGCCAAAATCGTTAGGCACAAAGACGCAGGACCGCTCGAGCCCACACCACTCGGGCAAGACATGGCCACCACATTGATGCGAACCTGCCGCCAGGTGCACGTAGAAAGCGCCTCGGTTCTGTACGGCAAAAACATCTTCCGCCTGTACTCCAGCAACGCGTCCTTTGCGCCGCTGTACCAATCGCTCGTGCGCCACATCGTCTTCACGACAGACTCCATGATCCAGAAGATCTTCGCAGACAATCTGGATACCGTGGAGTACTGGTGGCGACGTCACTTCTGGCCAGACGTCTTGGGCAAAAGCTCAAAAGTCCTGCAAACCTTTCCGTCCCTGGAGACCCTCACATTCCCGATGAAGTCGAAGCAATATGGGCAGAACTGGCGACCGGCATTCATCGCTTCGGAACGGAAAACGAGAGAGCAGCGAGTCGTGCTGGCCGTGAACTGGCTGAGAGTGAAGTGTCCGTTTCCCGATGAACGGCTAAGGAAGTGTCTGCAGCTGGAGATTGTAGCGCCTACTGGGGCGGCCTTCGGTGTTAGTGATCTGTCAAGGGACGCATATGACGGCTCGAGGTTTCTGCCGGGCGATGAATGGGATTTGACCGAGTTCTCTGAGGCGTTTGCGAGGGCGAAGAGCAATTGATACTGGCTGGGCGTTGTCGTGCCACAGCCCGATCAGTGGACTCGCGGCGAACATGCGGCCTCTGAACTCCGCAATTGCCTGGGGGTCAGTCCAGGGCTCGCCATCATCGTCGTCCGAGGCGTCGCTGTGGCCGCCCTCTTGAGCAGGCCACTCAGCTGCCTTGGAACGCTTGCGGTGCTTGTGTGTCGGTGTGCTGGTTCCAGAAATCATACGCAGTCGCCCCGTCCTAATCTGCCCGCCCTCACGCCTGAATGCTGGATCCTCCTGGAGATCATGGAGGAGCTTGCTTCTGCACCCCTCAAGCCTTGTTTGGTGGCGGGCGATGAGGCGCGGGGACCTCCTGGGCTTGAGGGCCCCACTCGTGGGTTGCTTCCTGTGCTTGGGAGGGTGGGCTTGGAGCGGTGAGTTGGCGAAGCCGGTGCTGGCTAGCCTCTGGCACTGAGTGCGCATTGTCTAGGTTGCCGCTGTGTGGGAGAGTGTTTGCGGAGTACGCGCTCCATCTTGTGGAAGCGCTCTTTTGTGGTGATCTCCAGGGGCTGGTAACCGCGCAGGAGGAGAGCTTTGTTGGGACCGGAGTTGAGGAGGGCTTGCTTTCAGATCTTGTTGATTGGGTGGAAGCAGGTCATCATGGAGGTTAAGAAGTTGACGTGTCAGGAACTGGATGGAACAAGCCTTTAGATCGGGTTAGGAGCAGGTTGAGTCTGGATGAGCTTGAAGTGGATAGGAATGGGCATAGGAACATGTTGAGGGGTCATTGTATCTACTTACTATAGAGACAGCAGGACGATAGGTACAGTAAATGATGTAGCCAAGTCAATTGGACGAGTTACGCTATTGTGACATGGCCGTTGGTTCCTAGTTTAGAGTGGACCATGACAGTGAAACGATGTGACGGCGACTTGCCTAGATCGCGACATCTACTCATACAGACCCAATTGAGGATCTATCTCCAATGAAGCAGAGCAAGGAAGCGCAAGGCCGGTATAAGTATGCAATGGCACCACGAAGCCGACCCATGGAGGAGTCAGCAGCGGATTGCTCTGTTGCCGAATGTAATCGAAGATGACGGGAAATATATCAAAGGCAGGCGGAGGACTTGGCGCCAGACATGATCCCAGATGCTGCTGTCTAGCTATAACTACAATCATAATATATACAACTTCGCATACAGACGCCTATGCTCACAACATATACGATCACAATGGTAGCTCTCCCTCTCATCCGAAGATGCAACACTATGCAAAGCTAGAAGACTGCCTAAGCAGAAGAGGCGACCACAGGCCAAGATCATCGAGCGAGGAATATACACTCCTTACCTTCGATCTTACCTTGTCACGATTATGCACTCGACATTTTGCTGCCTGTAGAGGTAGCACTCTAATACTTACATACCTACCCGCTGAAAGAGGGACGCATATAAACCTGCAGGACCATAGTAACACACAAATAGAAAGCCCACCTTGCCCTACCCGTCCATACGAAAGCGATGTGGTATGCATCTCCTCACGATGATGTCGAAGAGCGTAATGAGGGTATAGCATGTCGAAGATAGTGTCGTTGATTGAGCTGCTCGGAAGTAGCCCAGACTGGAAGGTCGAAAAGGAGGAACGCAGAAGATGGCTCAGTTGACGGATCCGTTCGAGGAAAGTGCGGCAATATCGGCTTCTGGCAGAGGTGAATCGGTTACCCTTGCTTACCCATTGCTCCCTAGTTCGTCGTTCATTGTCATGCCGTCATATGCTTCGAATGCTTACCCTTGGCGTCTGGAAGGGCTAGACAATCAGGGCGAAGAAATAGAAGGTAACCTGTGACAAACCCATCTGTGAGAGAAGAGCCAGACGTCTGAGCTCAGTACCTCGGTCGTTGGCTTCGGTTGTCGTAGCTGTCACCGTCATACCGGCGTTTTCGTGAGCCCTGGTCATCGCGGCCATACCCACCGTCGCTTTCGCGATCACGGTATCGATCTCTGCTTCCCAGGGGTTCGTTGTTGGCACCACTGGATCCTCTGCTCTGGTCTCTTCCATATCCGCCGCTGCTGCCTCGATCGTCTCCATTCCGGCCTCCTCCGCCATAGCCACCTCCACCATATCCACTTCGGCCTCCACCGCGAGGACCAGAGGGAGCTCCGTCAGGGGCGAAACCGTTTGCTTGGTATCCGATTCCGCCTCGACCACCCCCGCCATATCCACCAGGTCGACCGCCCCCGCCGCCGAAGCCGCCGCCACCGCCACCACCGCGAAATCCACCTCCTCGATCTCCTCCAAAGCCTCCACGGCCACCGCGAAATCCTCCGCCACCGAATCCGCCACGTGTGGCACCGAAGCTGCCTTGGGTAGGGCCTGCGGGAGGTCCGCCGAATCCTCCCGGACCTGAGGGACGCGGGGGTGCCTTTGTATATCCTCGTTGTCCGAGTCCTCCACCGAATCGTCGTGGGCGCCACCCGGCTACTGTGCGACCCCTCTCGACGTCAACGAGAACGCGTCGGTCCTTGATTCGGACGCCGTCTGTTTCTTTGTAGGCAGCTAAATAGCTTGTCAGACAAATCCAATGGGGACTAGAGTTAGGGCAACGGGGTTTCAGTAGAACTCGTGTACCTTTCATGTCCTTCTCCCGCTCATAGACGATGAAGGCATATCCGCGCTTGCGCTTCTTGAGCGGATCGTCTGGAGAAGCGCTCGCGTTCTCGACTATTCGAATCCTCTCAATGGGGCCATAGCGGCCAAACTCGCGCTCGAGGTCTTCGGAAGTGGTATTGTATGCGAGGCGCGACACGAAGAGCGTCTTGAAGGCGTCTCCGTGAATCTTGGGGTCTTCGGCGGGTTTGTCTGTGCGCGTGTCAGCGTTACTTCGATGCAAACTCATGGTCGTGCGCCATACATTCTTCTGCGGCCTTTGCAACGAGGTTCTCCTGCTTCTCGGCCTTCTCCATCTTCTTGCGGTCGCGTATCTGCAGCCAGCTGTCGGTGGGCACATGGCCGTCGTTGTCCTTGTAATCGCGAAGTGCCTCCATGTACTGGGCGATGCCTCCAATGTTGGGCGTTTGGCGCTTCTCGGGCGCGTGGTCGACAGGCTCAACCCATCGCAGCGGCGGTCGCGGTGCGAACAGGTTCAGGAGCATAGGCGGGAGTTTGTCCGTCATCCTTGGCTCGAATCTCCAGGCTGCGCGCCAGGAAGCGATGTGGGGATGAAGGTGTTGAAGGTATTGAAGGAACGACGATGAAAAGTGAAGTCGTCGAAGAGGTGTCGCAAAGGGGAGTCGAGTTGCACCTGCCGCCCGGGCGGCTTGGCGCGATTGCCTAGCACGTGATAGGTCGGAAACCTCAATGCTCGAAAAGTTCAGGACTCCCTCCTCGACGGCTATCTTTCGTCGCCGACGCACTCCAACATGCCCGTATCGGCCATCAGAACGGTCGCAAAGGCGCAGGTGAGTCCCAATCAATTGGACGCCTCTCGTACTTGCTTGACCGTGTCTAATTGCCACAGAATGGCGTCGGCGCCTTCATCCTCCAATGCAAACGCCTCGACTTCCACTACTGCGACTGGGCCGGCTCTTCGCGCGGCATGAACGCTTTCATCAAGTCCTCCCTCCCCAAGTTCGCAAAGCGAAACCCACAGATCGAAATCACAGTGTCTCCGCGACCGAACAAGCACCCGGTGATAATAGGGCACTACGTCAATGGCAAGCAAAAGGAGATCTGCGTAAAGAATATGACGAATGAGCTTGTTTTGGGAAAGGTGGAGCTGCTGAGGGATACAAATGGAGAGAAGGATAAGAGGGTGAACAAGCCGGTGACGAGTATCAATGAGAGTGTGAGAGGCATATGGGATCCCTTCCACGGGGCAAAGATCAAGATATGATACGTTCGACCTCAACGGGGCGCGAAGATGGCGAGTACTCTGGGGGATAATAGAGTAGGAAAGGAGTGAAGACAACACATGCATGGCACACAAGGCGCAGGCTGGTCTGGTATGTACAGTACATGTACATAAGCTGTATAACAACTCTTGAAACATGATGGACGTGTAAGCTCGTATGCTATTCATCTGACAATCTCATTTTTGCGAAGATAGTGACCCCGCTCCGATCCCGGACCATCATTCAAATCAGCCCAAATCACTCTCTAAAGCCGGCCATGCATTCATGCAGACTTGGAGTTGATGATCTCGACGAACGCGGGCTTCAGGCTGGCTCCACCGACAAGGAAACCGTCGATATCGGGTTGCTTCGCCAGCTCACCAGAGTTCTTCTCGGTGACGCTTCCACCGTACAAGATTCTTGTCTTCTCGGCAGCCTCAGATGAGACCTCCTTCTTCAACCACTCACGAATCGCGGCGTGGACCTCTTGCGCCTGCTCAGTCGTAGCGACTTTGCCAGTTCCAATAGCCCTACTTCTGTCAGCGCGATTCACAGTCTTCGATTGACAGTCGGCATTACCAGATTGGCTCGTAGGCGATGACAACCTTGGACCAATCGCTGATCTTGTCTGCAACAGCCTTGAGTTGTCTGGTCACCACCTCGATGGTCTTGTTCTGCTCGCGTTCCTCCAAGCTCTCACCACAGCAGAGAATGACGCCGAGTCCGCCATCGAGGGCAGCCTTAGTCTTGCTAGCGACGAACTGTCCAGCCACAATCAGCACTTGTCCCCAGGCCAGTACTCAGTATAACTCACAATATCCTGTTCTTGGAGAATCACTCTGCGCTCGGAGTGCCCAAGGATCGTCCAAGTAATGCCGCTGTCCTGCAATTGCTTGACCGAGATTTCTCCTGTGAAAGCGCCGTCTGGCTTATCGAAAACGTTCTGTGCGGCGACCTCCAGGCCACTGCGGAGATGTTCGCGGGCGAGGAGGAGGTAGAGGGTAGGCGGTGAGATGACGACCTCTGTAGTATATCAGCTCTCCAACTGCCTTGTCTATACGATGGGAAGCCGTGTAAAGATACGCACCAACATTGTCGTCAAGCTTGGCCTCGTTCAAGTGCTGCACAATCTCCTTGATCTTCTTGATATCGCCATTCCTTTAATATCGCGTCAGTCCACCATGGTGGTGCCGTGCCTGCTACTTACAGCTCGACTGGTAACATACATCTTGAAGTTTCCGCCGACGAAGAATTGGCGCGCCATAATTGCGGTATTTGCTCTGGAATTGCTTACTGGAAATTGAGAGGGCTGCGAGGTCAAGGCGGGAAATCAAAAGTTGTAGAGACTGCGCGGTGTTGTTGAGAGAGCTCTGGTGGTTTGGCGGGGGAGGGGCAGATGACGACGAGGGTTTCGGCGAAGTTCGGACTTGCTTTTGGCACGGCCGTGGGACGAAGGGAAAAGCACTGGAAAAGCAAATCGCACGTACGGGAAACTTTAAGGGTGCGTCTTTTTGGGTCGAGAAATCGCGCAAGGAAAGGGTGAGCAGTTTCATAGCCGCTTCTATGAGGTTTCCAATCCTCTTGTTCATCAAAACAACCTCACGTTCATCAAAACAACCTCACGTTCATCAAAACAACCTCACGTTCAAACTTGGCAACAAGCTTAATCAATTCACTGCACTGAGAATAGTATTCGTATGGTGAGTATCTCCAAGACATATTGAGAGTGTAGAGCTGACTCGTCGGTATCACCTAGAAGGGTTCGTTGGGTGGGTTGTGATTCTCCCCAGTGTGGCATCAGATATCATATATAACCTCTAGAGCCGTAACGGTCTGATTCTAAGTATGCTAAAAACAGGCAAAGGTATGTCTCCAAGGTTCGACGAGTATTCGATGACCTTACAGTTGTTCTTTCTCAGTCCTCCTTCTATTTCTCGAAATGCTAGACCAACCAGCGTTGCTTCCCTCAACTATGTCTCAGAACCTCCATTCCCGCACCATCCTGAGGTCTGCTTTCTCGGATTCATTTAGAGCACCGTAGTACCGTTCCAAGTAGTCTCATTCTCAAATCTAAGATTCTCGACTTTGTCCCAGGTGTTCCCTCTTACGAAGAACACAATACCCCGACAAGCCCCTCTACCGGAGCCTAGGTGATGTATGAAATAGGTGCCAGGACACGGGAAAGTAAAAAAATTGAAGACATGAGACTTGTATCACTACTACACTTAAGAATGCCACTGCAGATCTATAGTAGTGCACAAAGTTGGTCAATACCTGATTTTCAAAGCATGGTGGCAACGAGGCTGAGAGAAAATATAAGGTGCTATCAGAGTCTCATATCAAATTATCCCTTTACAACTTACACAAAGATCTAGGATAGCTTTCCATTAAACTGCCAGGTTTAGACCCTGCATCCACAGGCGGGCCTAGGTAACATCAGGCAATGTCATAGAAGCTATCCGAAGTAACAAATTTGAAATCAGGATTGCAATGATATCTGCAGCAACTCAAGACTAGAATGTGTCTTCCATTGCTGATCAAGTCCCTAAGCCTGAAGCAAAACATTCCGCCTCTCATTCACTTTTATCCACTCCATCCCATCCTATCCAAGAATCGAAAGAGCGCTGTAGCAATACTAAACCTCAACCCGAAGCCCACAATCATACTCACCCTGAGTCCCTACTCCCTACCTCCACCACCACCACCACCACCGCCACCACCTCTCAAACTTACCCCCCCACTGCCTGGCGTGCCAAACACCTCGCTCCCTTTCTGCGTCAACCCCTGGAACCCCATGGGCGGAAACCGTGGCTTGAAACCCAACACACTCGAGCTACTCGTACTCCGACTAGCCAACTGCGCGAACGGCGATTGGTCGTCCGTATAGCTCGTATACGGAGATCCTGAGATGTTCAGCGAGAGGTCGCGGCGGCCGGGCGTGGATGGGATGGATGGTTGGCCGAAAATGGGGCGGTGTGGAGAAGGATGGGGAGAGTGATTGATTGTGTCGATGTTAGCGGGTTTATCCTGGCCTGTGGTTTGGACTTGAACAGGGGATCTGCGGAGTTTGGACGGCTTTGGAAGGGTTGATGAAGATGACGGGCCTGGGGGAGATGCAAGGATTGCGGAGGCTGGAGATGCCTGAGAGGCCCATTCCGAACACTGCTTTGCTGCAGGCCATCCGCACATTTCGCAACACCGGGGTCCTGGTCCTGGCTTTGGGGAAGGCTTCGCGTGGGAGCTAGAAATTGCGTCTTCGATCCGGAGTAGATGTTTGGTTAGAGCATCGATGCCATCGTTGATTGGCTGGAGCTGCCGCTTGAGGGTTGAGGCTTGATCACGTTCATGTAACGCTTCATCCTGTCCTTCTTGTCTCCTTACAGAAGAATGATCGACGTTCTGACTTGATGCGTAGTTGCTCGTATACATCGGCGCGATGTGGTCGGGCGCTGGCAGCTCTGCAGGCTCGACATGTACAGGCCGAGCCGGCATTTCATTGACATGTCCAGGCGTGCTGTTCCGCAAAGTCGGAGACGTCGCTGGAGTAAACGTTGCAGCTTCCAGACGCGAGACCCTGCCTTCCACGGCCCGGAGACCGACGCTGAGGGAGGAGACGCGGTCATTGAGCGTAGTGATGATTCTAAGAATAGATTCCAACGATGCCTCCGGGGAAGAGGCCATGGCGAACTTTGGTGGTCGAGCTCGTTGATTTTGGATTATCCAAGATTTATCTGTTGACCGTGGCAAGCCAAGAAAGTAGAGGCCTTCGAACAAATAAAGGATATCTGGGTTGAGTGGGGTTGACGAGCGGGATGGAGCTGAGGTGGAGTGAAGCCTAGCTGGGTAGAGCTTCTGCGCACGGTCCTCGCCGACTGCTCCTTCCCCAACTACCCTGCCCTACCCTGCGTACGCTCGGGAGCCTAAAGGCTGCCAAGTTAGTGATTAGGCGGTGCAGGGGGGCGTTGGCCACCTAGGTAAGTAGTGAAAATGCACAAGTGAATGGTTATCTGTGATCGTACAGCTACGGCTACCAAATGTAAAAAGGGGGGTATTGATACAAATCCGCTGAAAGAACCATGATAACCCAACCATTCTAACCCATCCCCAGGAAGGCAACCCCTCCACACCATTTCAATCAATACCAAAAATAAGAGTGCCTAGGCCATGAGAAAGCATCAAAACCGATACCAAGAAATGCCCACCCATTGCTTCTCTTGTTGAAACTGAGCTCCACCATGCAAAACTCCACTATGTCAATCGTCCGGTGTCCGCATTCGACCGGGATAGCGCCTCTTCGTTGCGATGCAGTACTCGACAGACGACGCTTGAAAACAAAGACTCAGCTCATCTCGTCTTCGTAGCAATGAAATACTCGACACTCTCACCCGCCCAGGACACGCTGTTCGTACCCGACTCAAACCGCTCCTCATCGAACAAATTCGCAATACTCTGTTCGTTGCGGACTCCTTGCTTGCCGCCACCCCCAAAGCTCTCCAGACTCACAATCTTGCACCCCTGCTTCAGGTCTAGAAACTTGCACAGCAATTTGTCGTTCAGCGTCGGATGAAACACTTTGTTGTTGACGAGCACGACATCTGCCCGGCTGAGCACGACGTCGATCTCGGGTGACTCGAGGAAGCTGCCTTCGAGGAGACGAATAGGACCCAGGTTGATGTTCCAGAGCTTAGCTCGAGCACGTAGTTCAGAGGCTTGAGCTAGGGCAAAGTTTGCGGGCTGCGGCAGTATCTCGATGCCCCAGCTCTCGGCGCCTGTTTGGAGCGCGGACTGTAGGACGACGTTGCCAACGCCCGAGCCCAAGTCCACGAACACCTTTTGCGAGGAGAGCCTTGTTTGGTGAAAGACGTTGTGGATGAAGGGCGGCAGGAGTTCGCCGTATGTCGTATCTTTATCCATGACCTTGCGCAGCAGATGCACATGCGGCGACACAGTGCGTTGGTAGACTTGCGCGAGAATGCGCTTTGTCAAGGAGAGTGGAATCGCGTGCATCGAGTCCAGAACATTAGGGATCGTCTTGTCGGAAACCTTCGAGCGGATGGTATCATTGAAATCGTTCAGGGCCTTCTTGAAGTCTTCCGGGGCATTTTTGGCTACCGCGCGCTTCAGCAGGCGGACCGGGCCTGTCATATCAGACGACAGTTCTGCAGAGAGTTCTGGCGGGAGATAGTGCTGTATTATTTCCTCGATGCTGAAGTATATATCGTCGAGCGGATTGAAGTTGGAGTTGTCCCGTGGGATGACCGTCTCAAACCTTTCTGGAGCGGAAGAACTAGGATACTGGAGTTCGACGACAGGGCTCTCTTCGCTCCCGGTGAAGGCTGGCTTGAAGTCTTTGACCCACTCCCCTCGAGACATCTTGAGCCCATGTATGAGCTTGGCAGGCTTCTTTGCTTCCTTCCCAGTTGCAACTCCGTTCTGTTGCGGGACCCCGTCTTGTAGCCTTATGCGCCTCTTGAGATCTGGCTCCAAACATCGATTTGTCGCCATGGGCTCTATGCTGCTACTCGTCTTCTGCCGCTTCCGTAACCCTGCCCCTAGGCGATCCGAGTCCTCCTCGCTGCTTGACTCATCGCTACTGGCCCATATTTGCGGTGTACTCGGTGTCGCCTTGCGCTTGCGTTGTTGCACGCGCGGAACGGATAGCGACTTGCGTCCGGCATGCGGCTGCGCGGCCGACGAGCGGACTTTGTTCGTAGTGGTCAGGCTGTATCGGTTTGCGGGAGGGGCAACAGACGCCGGTTTCCTGGACCCGTTGGTTGCGCCATTCAAACTCTGGGCTTGCGTCGGCTTGCGCTGGACGTCGTGCGGCTTGTCCGGGACAGCCTTCTTCACCGACACGGTCCGCGTGCGGATCTTGGGCTTCGAGGAAGCAAACATGATGGCAAAATCAATGAGTATCGGGACGGCGGCCGGCTTCGGAGTCCAGGGTGTCCCCGCATGTGCGCAAGGTGAACGTAAAAGAAGAAAGGAGCGTGGAGCTTCAGGTGAAGTCGGAGTCAAGGCAGAAGCCAGGAGGAAGGCGTCGGTCACGGTCACGATCACTCAAGTCAGCCGCCACGGGTTTACGCGTGGACCTGACAGGGCAGGGCAGGGCGAAGGGCGATCAAAAGCCGGCCCATTTGTTCGCCGCCACTGCAGGGGACGATCCGGTCTGACGGGATAAGCGTGCTTGGCGACATGACTGGCGCGAAAGGTTCTTGCGACTTCAGCCTTCATCCCAGCTGAGAAGGACTGAGAGGGAAGCGCTATCAAGCTCAAGATGATTGTGAGTGTTGAATGGGATGGTGGGGGAGTATACAACATGAAGTTCTTTTACACTGGCTTTTATTCAAGAAACTTTTGAACAGCCGAGCTACATAGAGATGGCACACCGTGCTACATACCGTTAGTGATACATTCAACAGTCTCTCCTCCTTGCATTCCTTCTCTTTATGTACATCATCATCCCATATCCAACATAATCATACACCCTATCAAACATATAAAACATTTACCCAAGATCACGTAACACACATGGGAGTAGTCCACCCAACACTCCATCTTACACTCCCCATAACCGCGACCAGTATAGCGAACCCAGCGCCCACGCTCGCCGCGCCGTAAATATAAGAATGCCCTCTCCGCAACGCATTCAATTCGACAATCCACGTACTGACCGTCGTCAGCGCACCACAGAATCCGTCCATGATGCCCTGCAGCACCTGACAAGGGACTCTACCGCCGCCTACACCCGCGCCACCAATGGAAACGTGCTGGAGGTCGAACGCCATGCCTAGAACCGCGGTGCCGAAGACATTGACGGCAAAGGTGCCAAGTGGGAATGATGAGATGAGACTGTTCAGCTTGAGAGATGCATAGAAGCGGAGTATGCAGCCCGCGGGGGCAAATACGCAAGCGAATATTGCTTCACCGCGCCATGTCTCGTTCATCCAAGAGCCCTTGCTTTGCGGACCGCCTGGTCGATCGGGTGGCCAGATAGCCATTACGACAGCGCCTATCCAAACACCCCAAGCTAGTATGACGGTGAGCGGATCAAAGACTCGACGTACAAGGCGAAACGGGAGCGTAGGGGTGAAACGATCTACGTATATGGCGATGTGTGCGCCAATCTTCAGTGCCGAGTAGCAGAGCGCAATAGTGATAATGATGACGGCGCAGACTGCCATGAAGCTGTCGCCATTGTGCCGGGGCACGGTACTCGAGGTCGAGGTTCCAGCCGGAGAAGGGTGGTCGATAGGAGACGGTAGGTCGTTGGACAGCGCGTAGAACGTGTCTCGCATGAAGCTCGAGAAGCTGGTGAAGGAACCGCAGAACCCTGTCGCTAGCCCAATGTAGAGAGGGATCGTTTTCTTAACCTTGCCGTGTGAAGCTTTGGCTTCTGGGGTCATGGCAAGACCCTTTTCTTCATCGCTGATCTTTTGGTCCGCGTCTACGCCCCGGTTGCCCCATTCTTGTCGAAATAATCGTCTGTCTTCGCTTAGGAAACCCATGAAAAGAGTGCCGGCAAAATTAGCCCAGAGAACTGGGAATATAGAAGGTGTCCCCGGATAAAACGTCAACCACTGCATCCCCAGTCGCGCCAATGTCCCGAATATCGAAAAGAAAATGAGATACGAAATAGTGTAGAGTTCGGTCGCGAAACGCGAGGCTCGCCGTCTCTCTGCAGGCATAGAAGCAATATATTCGTTCGACGAGCCCGATTCTTTGTGTGCCTGTTCACCAGAGGCATCGGGTATCGAGGGAAGGGCCGTAATGTCCAGTTCGGTGCCCATTGTACCACGCCGACTCTGGAAAGGACTGGACCGATGTGAGGACCTACGCGACCGCTTCGTCGCTCGTGATGCTGCGCGCGACGCCTCTCGCGACGGTCCCCGTTCTTCTTCCAGGGTACTGTGTCTCCACCAGCTCCTCTCGCGTCGGTTCTCGACAGGCAGCGGACCCACGACCTCGTTGAGGTTGTCATAGTTGTCCGGGCTGAGGTACTCGTCAATGGTCCTTCCTCGTGATCCAGTGCGCCCATCGCGCGTAGTCGCACGCGAACCGCTTCCCCGGCTGGCTGCACTTCCTAGCCTTGGTCTCTTTCCCTTCTCCAGACTCTGTTTCCGCCGCGGTATGACTGGCGAGGGACTCGGTGCATCGTTATAATCGCCACCTTCGTCTCGCAGCGTGAAGTCTTGCAGCAATTGGGAGCTCTGCGGTCGGGATGAAAGGGTGCGAATTGACCGATCGGAACGCGGCGACGATCGCTGCTGGCTGAAGTGGAGGTCGCGCTGGCTGTGGGAGCCGTCGTCGCTGTCCGCCATTGTCGTGTCTTGTCTTGTACCAGACGTCACCTGTGTCTACGTAATGGTAGCGTGCAGTGCTCACGCGAGGCCTACGTCGAGTCCGGGTGGCCGTCGGTGCGGCCCATGAGGGCAAACTGTTTGTTTTGACTGTCCCAGGCTGCCGACCCTGGTTGATGCATTGAGGCGCCCGCCCGGATGAATCATGGCGCTGTGGTGCAACAAGCAGAAGATCCCGAAAAGAGCGCATCCGACAGGCGGGCTTTTTGAGGTGGATCGGCCCCAGGATAACCCCTGCCACTTCATGCACTAGACCGCTTATCCGCATGCCCTCTCCCGCTTTGGGCCTGAACAACACCACAATCGAGCAAGCTCGCGCTGGCGTCCGTGAGGCTTATCACGCTGCATTGAGCGCGCCCTCACCACCTCACGTCCTGGACTATTTAACGCCAAACACTTCCTGACTGTGATTGAGGCGTCACAATCATGGCGAGCCTTCCCAAGAACGCTCACGTGTCCCAGCACCCGTGCCTGCAAGCCAAGCTATCGCAGCTCCGGTCCGCAGGGACGAGCTCCCGCGATGTGCAGACGCTGGTGCATGAAATCGCCCTGATGGTGGGTTACGAGGCGCTGGCCTCCGGGCTGGCCTCCCAAGATGACGGAACAGTAAGTCAGCTGTCTTCGAGTCACGTTGCAGACACACCACCGTTCTGGCACCGCGGTGACACTCCGGCTACCCCGCTGCTATACGTCCATGCTATCACAGCTCACTGCTGACCATGGCTTAGGACAAGTCGCCTTTGGGTTACTCGTACACACGAACCACAGTGCAGCCCGCGCCGTCCCGCATATCACTCGTGCCAATCCTCCGCTCCGGCCTGTCCATGGTCCCCGCGCTCTCATCCCTCCTCCCCACCCCAGTCGCTGTCCACCACCTGGGTCTATATCGCGAAAAGTCTACCTTGCAGCCCGTCGAGTACTATAACAACCTCCCATACCACTCGCCGACCGCATCCAACCCGGCAGCCGTCGGTCCGGCTGAATTGGCCATCATCGTCGATCCCATTATCGCGACCGGTGCGACGTCATGCGCCGCCATAGACTCGCTCAAGGACTGGGGAGTGAAGAGGATAATACTGTGCGCGGTGCTCGCAACAAAGCAAGGTCTGGAACAGGCATGCAGCGAGTGGCCTGAAGGTGTCGAGGTCTATGTGGGTGGATGCGATGAGGAGGTCGACGAGAAGGGCATGATCAAGCCGGGTCTGGGCGATATTGGAGACCGGCTATACCTGACTCTGGGAAAGTAAACAAACACGACACACTCATGAATAATGAGGTACGAATTCGATCGAAGAATAGAAGCAATCTCATTGCATATCCAGGTCCGCCAGATACCAATCTTCAATCTACGTTGCAGTTCCTATCGTCTTCGCACCAGTTCACTTTCTCTTACCTTTTCTAAAGCTTACACGTCTTTCCTCCGCATTCCGTTATTGTGTGCACATACCTCAACTTCCCATTCTCCAGCCGAAACTCATGACTATCCGACGCGTTCATCATGTGCTCCCAAACACAGAAAATACTCACACTGCCCATACTCTCATCAATCACATACCGCCGATGCGTATTCGGCGCCTGGTTATGATTCGACGGAATCCCCGGCTTACAGCTATCCGTCGCAGCTCCCGTGCCCGTATACGCACTGCCCTCCAACCGCACACACGGCGTCCCCCACGGCACCTTCTTGTCCGCCGCCGCATCGCTCCACATGTCCAGGTATGCGTCGCCAGCAGCCTGGATCGTGGCGCGCGCGTCCCTCTTGCCCTCGGGAATCTCGACCCATGTCTCGTTCAGCACGTACGACAGCGTTTTCGTCGCATTGAATAGCCAGCTGCCCGTCGTGCTGGCAACGGTATCGATACTAACGATCTTGCCCGTCGCGGCGTCGTGCTTGATCTGCGTGCCGATTACGTAGGGGCCCGTTGGCGCGACGAGTTCGGTGTAGGTGGCGCAGGTGACGAGGTCGTGGTTTGTGCGGCGGTGCTCGATTTTTAAGGGTTTCTTCAAGAGAGATTGCTCGGTTAGGATCTCCTTGTTGTTCTCTAAGTACGTGAAGTTGGAGGCGAAGAGCGAGTGTAGCGTGTTTAGGGAGCCGCTCGTTTGCGCGGAGACGTAGGTGTCGGCGGCGCTGTCGAGGGTGGGCTTGTCGCATGCGGCGCGCGGGTACGGATACAGATGGGAGGATGGAATTGCGGATGCGAAGGGTGTTGAGGCTAGGATGGCTAGGGGGAGAAGGGAGAGTGGTGCCATGTCTACTGGTTCTTCTAGCTTGGCAAGGATGGGATAGATTTGCGAAAGCAAGAAGAGGCACGAAAGGACAGTTGTGGATTCGGCATTGTATATGATGGCAGACTGACCCCGCAGGATCGCGCAGAGTCAGATGGAGATCCGGGGTAGTGGGTGAAGACGCGGTGATAGAAGATTTAGACGAGTCTTGACTGGGATTGATAGTGTTGTAGTGGCGGCAAAATAGAGGACGCACCCCACATCATCCTTCGAGGACCCCTAATTCCCGTTTGGTGCTTGGAGTGACCTGACGGTAGCTGAGGTATGTAGGGGCTTCTGAGAGGTGCGCAGAGCTCTCAATGACGAGTTTAGAGGCATATGGAGGATGGGTAAGGGATAGGCCCCTTGGTGTTTAGTCACTTGTAAACTCCAATTCCTCCTGGAAAAATATCCTGAGGTTTTCTCCGGAAGACATTAGACGTTGCGACTCGTCTTCTTTCCGCCCACGTGTCTACATCAGCCCTCGTGTTGGACTCTTCTTCCAGCTACTAGTAATGACTCACTAACATCCGCACATCAATAGGAACCATGCCTTAGTCTCGTACGCCAAAGTCTCAAGCTACCTAGGTACCTCAAATAGCTCACTCCTGAATCCTTTTTCAACGACCATCCTCCTTCTTCACTTCTTCTTTTCCGTCCCCATCGACTTCGAAATAAAGGTCCCAATGATGCTTACACCCCGGATTGAACACCGCATCGCATTTGGGACATCTTGCGCCAACTTGTCAATACATATGCTTCTGCCACCTGCCACCACCAACTAAATCAAGGAGAGCCTAGAACTCACCGAGAATCACATCCCAGATACTCTCCAACGCCCAACACTGCTTTACATTTTCCACAAAACACCACGCCTTCTACGCTTTCATCCTCTCCCTCTTCTTCAATCCCTCGTCCTTGCCCTTCTCCTTCTTTCCCCTCGTTCCTATCTCCATCCCTGAACCGTCTCATCTTTCCTTTCCTCTTCCCCTGCCATACACTTCTCGGCCACGGCACACTCACATGGTCCTCCCCTTCGTCATGGCAGCTTACACAAGCGTAGAATTTACCGCAGCAGTAGTGTTTGATGGCGATAATGTCCAGGGGCGAATGCCAATGTGCGCATTGGGTTCTGGGAGAGACGTTTATGCCGTGGACGTATGGTTGTGGAGCTTGATGGGGGGACATGGTGAGGATGCGTAAGTATTAGAGTCATATAGAGATTGTGATGAAGGATGATGCGGTTATAGCTCTCTAAGGTTAGGAGGTTGCTAGCGTGGAGTCGCGCAGGCTCATGTATTCATCGCCGTCGTAACGCACCCATTTCGTTCTCGCATCATGTACGATATGAAATCGACTCCCATTGCACGGTGGTCGATGTCTCAACGTTGAAGCACCCGACTCGAGCAGCTGCACGTGACTCAGCCTAGGCAGAGCTAACCGCTTCCAACCTTGGAACCTGGCGCACTCCAAAAGTTTCCGCGACAAGCTGCAACACTCCCGTCTGGCCGCCTCTCGCCATCCGCACATCCTCACCGAACAAGATGCTGTGCGCAATCTCCGGCGAAGCTCCACAGGCACCCGTAGCATCGCGCAAAAGCGGCAATGTCTTTGAAAAGCGCCTCATCGAGGCCCACATCGCCGAACACCAGACCGACCCCGTCACCGGTGAAGACCTTACTGTCGACGACCTGATCGAGCTCAAGTCCCCGCGCATAGTCACGCCGCGACCGCCGCACCTGACTTCTATCCCCGCGCTGCTCACGGCGTTCCAAACGGAGTGGGATGCAGTGGTCCTGGAATCTTTCACGTTGAAGCAGCAGTTGGCGCAAACGCGACAGGAGCTTGCTACGGCACTGTACCAGAATGATGCGGCGACGCGTGTTATTGCGAGGCTTTCGCAAGAGCGCGATGATGCGAGGCAAGCATTGTCGAGTGTGACTGTCAGCGGAGGAGGTGCGGTGGGCAATGGAGATTCTATGGATGTGGATGGCCAAGCGCTTCCTGAGGAGCTTGCGGCCAAGGTCGATGAGTGCCAACAAAAGTATGCTACCTCAGCTTCTGATATATCACTTGTGACTAACCATTACAAGGCTGTTCTCTACTCGTCGCAAACGCCCCATACCCGATGGTTGGGCTACTGGAGAAACCGTGGAGACTTTCGACGTAGGAGCTTCGACCGAGCCTCTATACCCTGGCAGCTCTGCGATTTCTGTTGACCAGTCAGGAGATCTGGCTCTTTTCGGAGGCGCAGATGGTGTGGCTGGTGTCTATTCAGTCTCGCAACAACAATTGGTCCACACCCTGAAAACTGGAAGCCCAGTGACCGACACGCTATGGTGGGGTTCACGCGCAGTGATAGCAACAGCGTCTGGAACCGTCAAAGTATTCGAGAACGGCGACGAAACCGCGCAATTAGGCTCACACGCGGGAGCTGCGACAGCGATTGCGCTCCATCCGAGTGAAGCCATACTGGCCTCCGCCGGGGCAGACAAACGCTTCATCTTCTACGACCTGGCAAGCAACAAGGTCGTCTCGCAAGTCTACACCGAGGCCGAGATTTCGTGCTGCGCTTTCCACGTGGACGGCCTACTCTTCTTTACCGGCGGCGTGGATGGCAAGATTCGGATATTCGATGTCAAGACTGGCGCCAATATGGCCGTTCTGGACACCAGTGGGCCTGTAGGCAGCATCTCGTTTTCGGAGAATGGAACTTGGTTTGCTGTGGCTGGGAAGGGCTCAAGCAGCGTCTCAGTCTGGGATCTGCGGAAGCAGGTGCCCATCAAGGAGCTGGACGTTGGTGGACCAGTCGACAGCATTCACTGGGACTACACGGGACAATTCCTGGCCACTGCTGGGCCGGGCAGCATTTCAGTACAGCAGTACACCAAATCTTCGAAGAGCTGGTCAGAGCCTGTTCGGAAGGCGGTGCCTGCGAGGGATGTCGCTTGGGGAGCAGATGCGTCTTCTCTAATTGCCTTGACCCCAGAAGGCGGCTTGACCGTGCTGGGCGCTGCATGAAGAGTGAGGCATATCGATTGCGGCGACATGTGACATTGAGGCTGCTTCTGAATGTACTAAGGCCTGATCTAAGGTGAACATGGAGACAGCGAGCGGACTCCGTCCGTTGGGAGGCTATGGTACGCCACCTCTGTATTCTGGCGTGTTGGATTAACGAAGCGGGACTGATTGGTCTTGGCGGCTGAAGAGTCTTCGGCTGGATGGTATTTGGCGTCACCCAAAATGTAACATAGATTACTTGGTACACGGCGAAATTCTACCATGCGCCCTGTCATGTTTTCTGACAGGCGAACACCCATGGCTCTGAAGCGTGCGTGACACACCCTGGGCGGTGAGCATGAATTATAGAACAGAGCTCACGCGGAAAAGAGAGTCGGTCGGGTGGATTGCTGTGAAGTGAAGCGCGACCACGGTAAACGATCAGTAATAGCGTGGGTGTGGGTCTCCTCATATTGTTTGGTGAACAGTGAAAGCGGCTGCCATGGTTCCGATCTCGCGGAAGAGGCACCATCCTTGCCACCAACAACAACCTCCTCACACTCGCCGCTTCTGCTCCTCCCCTCCACCTCCACCACACCCGACGGCCCTCTCTTTTCCATTTGATTACTCTGGAGCATGGACAGCGACTTCGACTTTGGTTTTTCGCACCGACACAAGGTTAGTTCACCCACCCTGACGGCAGTCGTCGGCCTACAGTGATCGCTCCACATTGTGCGCTTTGGCTGACAAGCTCGCTCCAGCGCTCTCATGCCCAAATGGAAAATGAGGGCTCGTCTTCCCCCACCTGGCATTCCTTCCGTGGCCTTTCTGCCTCTCGCGAGCCCTCCAACGGCGGCCCCTCACATCAACACCTTTCGGGCCTCCATCTGCCACGTTTCGACAACATGCCCTCGGGGCTACACACACGGCGACGTTTTCCTGGAGATGGATTCGATTTTCGACGGCCTGTGTCCCTCTCACGTTCGGACAGTCAGCTCGTCATCGATTTGACATTAGAGGATGCAGCGCCTGCGCTCCCCACAGCTCCCGATAACCGCCAGCCGGCGCCTGCACGTCCACAGCGCCCGCCGCGGTTTTCAAGAGATATAATAGCAGTGTCTGATGACGAAGACGAGGAAGAGAGGGATTCCGAACAGGAACCTGCCCGCATTCCTTCAGACTCGCCGGAGATTGAATTTATCAGAGCCCGAAGGATAGAACCTCAGCATCAGGGTCCCGCTCCGCAGCATGGCAACAACCCCGACGAAGACGATGTGCAAATTGTGGGAGAAAACGTTTTGCCTGGAGAACCTCACGATATTGGTGCCATATTGGCAAATCAGGAGTACCTTCAACGACAGATCCGAGCGGTGCAGGCGATGCGACGTGCACAACAGGCACACGTCGGGATGCGGCTCCGTCATCATCAGATTATGCACCCGGCTGCACCGCCTCGAGGCCGGCCGAGAGCGCACGTTCATGTTGGTTTCATTGCACCTAATCTGGATTTTGATATGGTTGGCTTTGACGTGGGCCGGCGGCCGGCGTCGCCGCCACGAGCGCCAACATACAACGCGCCTGATCCGGCACCGGAAGGTTTCACGAGGACACCGGGCGATGAGGCGTTCGTTTGTCCAAATTGTGAAGAGGAGCTCTGCATTGGGGACTCGGATGTGAAGAGACAGGTCTGGATCGCTAAACAGTGTGGACACGTAAGACTACCGGCCCAACTCATTGTATTGAATGTCAACGCTAACCTAATCAAATAGATGTACTGCGGCCGATGTGCTACCAATCGCTTTACGAAGAGGAGTAGCAAGGGCAAAGAGAGGGTGACTCCAGCAGATCACAAACCCTTCAAGGAATGCGTGGTTGAAGGGTGCCACAAACGGATCTCGAACCCCAGCGCTATGATCCAAGTCTTCTTATGATTGCGAGCCCTCATCCCCCTTCACCTAGGAGCATCTCTTTCTGTCACATGGTCCGGGCGCGTTTTCACAAGCATTTTCTAGTCAAGGTTTCCCTCTCCCCAACATCACTCGACGATACCCATGCATACCGGATTAGCGTCTCCTTTTAAAATTTGCATTTTGCCTTCTCGTTCGACTTCGGATAATATAACCTTCACATTAGTTTGGCCTGTTGCTTGGCATAGCTTGTGTGTTGCATGGTTCACAACGGCAGGACTGGTCTCTCCGGCAGATTGGTTTGCACGCGACGGTCTGGTCGGCGTCATGATGGGAGCCTCTATGGGACAAGCTTGATAGGGCGGCAGGGACTGGGCGGCCGATTTTCACGGCCTACTGTATATGTACAATGACAGACGTATTTCGGATCTGAAAATATGAATCTAAGAACTTGAGTCCCTACAGGGTGACCTGTTACCCCACAATTTTCGGGCATTCCGATTCCTAGGGGAGTGGAGGTGAATGTACCTGTGACGTGACGCAACAATATGATGAGATGATTCAACGACCTCGGTAGGTACGGGTATGGATGAAGCCTTGCCGGTGTTAGAACGGTGTTAGTGAACCCTGCACATGCCAAGCATCCAGGTACCCCAAAATCTTACAAGCAGAGCTCAACACAACCCAGCCTACCTACCATTGAAGCACAACGAGCGCTCTTGTGCTCACGCAGTTGGCCTCACATCACATCGCCTCATCGTGCCACTCCTTATCTCACCGCTTTCGTCCTCAACGCGTCCTACTGACCATGCCGCCTAAACCCAAACCCAATTCTACGGCACAGTCGCAGTCACAGTCGCAAGGAGGAGGAAGAGGTGGAGCAGGAGCAGGAGCAGGAGGAGGACTCAAGAACAAATACCTGCTCGCGTACAACTTTTTGTCGCAGATGCTGTGGTTCTCGGTGCTAGGGCGGGTCCTCACGATTGCGGCGACGCAGGGTGTGAGCAGCGGGAAGGTGTATGCTGCGACGGAGGAGTTTGCTAGATTGACGCAGACGGGGGCTGTGCTTGAGGTTTTGCATTCGGCCGTCGGTGAGTGAATATTTACTTTTCCTCTACTCCCTATGATTTGAAGGATCCTGGTCATATCCTAATCCGTATTCCTATCGCTATTCCTACTCGTACAGGGCATAGGGCCCTCATATGAGTATGAGTCTATATGGTAGTAGCTAATCACATCCTGTGGTTTTTTCCAGGCCTCGTACGCGCACCGCTCCTCACAACGCTCACGCAAGTCGCAAGCCGCTTGCTGCTGGTCTGGGGCATTGGATACAAGTTCCCGCAGACGACGCAGTACAGCCCCGCGTATGCGAGTATGCTGGTTGCGTGGAGTGTGACGGAGGTCATTCGGTATTCGTATTTTGTGTTTGTGCTTAGTGGGTTGGGCGTCCCTAGATTGTGGACTTGGTTGAGGTTAGTCCTTTCTTATATCTTGCCCCTGTTCTACCTTTGTCCTCCTGCTGTTACTTCGTGCACTGCCTGTCGAGTCTCACGCCTTGCTTTTCACATTCGCAAATTTGTATAGTTGGATGATATGTGATGCTAACAACGCAAAGGTACAATATGTTCCTCATCCTCTACCCCCTGGGTGTCGGCAGCGAGACGTGGTTGATCTACAAGGCGATTCCACAGGCGGAGAAGAAGAACGAGTATTATGGATACGCATTGTATGCTATTCTGGCTACTTATGTGCCCGGGTTCTACATGCTGTTCACGCATATGCTTGCGCAAAGGCGCAAGGTCATGCGTAGCCAGTCTGCGTAATGGACTGAAGATGCTTCAGTATGTAGAGGGGTAAACTAAGAATTGATCATGTATCACTTTGAGGGTCAAGAATAGCCTGTCTTTGCTACGAGGTTCTGATTGTGATGGTTACCGGACGCGCTGGTCGAACTTCTACGTTTTGAGATTACAGCCCTGTTGATGGGCCAAGTGCAACGTCCATATACGCAGTCCTCACATCCACGCCACGTTCTTAAAATCGGCAGTCCGTCTCCATATAAGCATGTTCCACATTTTATCTCTCAACATCCCATGTTCTCTTCGCCTCCTGTACAGACGTTACACCACTTGCACCTCTCCTTCTCTAACTCACTCCTGCTCCCGCTTCCGCACCTCCTCCCTAATCCTCTCTATCCTCGCCCTCAACTCATTTTTCATCCGCGTGCCGTCTGTGTCTGCATCTGCATCTGCAGATCCAGAGGCAGATTCACATCTACTCATGTTCTTGGTCCTATGTTCGCTCTCCTGCTCCTGCCACATGTACAGAAAACTAAACACCACATGTCCAGTTGCGGCGATGGCTAGATATTTGCAGAGCTTGAAAACGAGAGTGGGGTAGTTGTAGAAGGAAACGATAATGACCAGACATA
This sequence comes from Lophiostoma macrostomum CBS 122681, assembly GCA_010405375.1. Lineage (NCBI taxonomy): Eukaryota > Fungi > Ascomycota > Dothideomycetes > Pleosporales > Lophiostomataceae > Lophiostoma > Lophiostoma macrostomum. The sequence goes on along the minus strand of MU004311.1, from coordinate 135,040 downwards.
TGAAAGGTATGTAGGACTGGGGAGGGGTGCTGGGGTTTGAGTTGGCGGTTTGGTTTTGGTTGTGGTTTTGAGTTTGGTTTTGGAGCTGGGCTTAGGTTCAACCATGGGGTTTCGTTGGGCTTGTTGGGGTTGGGTAACGCGATTGGAAATGGAATCGAGATTCTGAGCCTGTGTCGCCGTGCGAGATGGACGAGTCTGTGTGTCTGGCTTGTTCTTTGTCATCTTTGGAGACCTGAGTGAGGATGGTGGTTGTGCGTCGTGCTTCTTGGTCATGGGTAGGGGTAGGGGTCGGAAAAGACGAGGGGTGGGAGTTATTAAGGAGATGGACGCGTGATGAGATGGGCGTTCGTGAGTGTACAGCGTATGTGCACGATGTCATCGATGCTATCTGTAACTGCTATGTACATAGAGTAGCTCAAATCCAGAAATCGGAATGCTCTACCACATGCGGATGCCCATAAAGACAATAGTCGTACTCGAAAGAACCAGAAGCTTGAGCTGACAGACCTCGTAGCTTTGGATATCCAACTAGCAGATCTAGTTTTCTTAATCTTGCTTACTCCGTCCACTTGTTGTCTTGACTAGCGTCTGCGAACTCGACGTCGAGCTGCTAGCTTGCGTACTCACAACATGGAACGAGAAGTCGAGCTCGCCGACTAGCTTCTTGACAGCACTACCAAATGTTAGCACACCACAACCCTTTGCCTACTCCTACATCTTCTCACACTCTGGTGCACATACCTCAGCAACTTCTCCACATCCATATTGATACAACTCGTACTAATCTGCAGCACCGCAAACGCCGCATACCCCGGCTCCGCAATATGTCGCGGACTCAGCACATCGCGATCGATGGCCGCCATTCTCTTGCTTAACTGGTACGCCTCGGGCACCCGCAGATATGGAGGCAGTGGTTGCCCGTTTGTGATGCTGGACGAGAGGAGGGAGAGCATCGATGTGATTTCGTGGGAAGTGATGTTCGCGGACTTGAGGATGCGGCGGAAGTCGCGGAACCATTGCTCGTGCGAGGGGTCGGCTTCGTCGGTGAGGTGGGATTGCGTGAAGGTGGAGGAGGCGTAGGAGAGGAGGGCTGTATAGTTTGTTATGCTAGGGCGAATGTTAGACGGTGTAATGAAGTGATTTGAAGAGATGATGAGGGAACAGCTTACTTCTGCACGTATTGTATGATAGCGTCATACTCCTTTTGCGGAAACTTGCCACCGAGTGGAAATTCCCATCGTACAAACGACGAGTGCATCTTGAGACTCTGGAGGAGAAGCATCTGCTTTGCAAAGACTTTGTTCCGCGCTTTGGTTAGCTGGTAGCCAGGTGATGCGGTGTCTTCGACGTCTCCTTCGTCCCCGCGGACTCGAGCCATGACTGTCTCGTGGACGATAGAGTAGAAGTTTGCAGAGAGATATAGTGCTCCTCCCAACTTCTGACGGAGAGCCGAATGCTCGCTAATCGGGTATGGGAAAAACGTCCAGATGAAAGCGACAGCAAGACCGCCCGTCACAGTGGCTAGCCTGTAGGGTGCTAACTCGTATATCGGGTACGCGGGCTGGCCATTCGACTCAGCTACCTGCACTCCAAGCACACGAACCTCCAACTCGTACCCTACTATCATGGTCGCAGTGACAACGCTGATCAGGCCGACAATGACAAGATCCATGCGCTTTAGCGGGATATAGAATACGATCGTAAGGAACACAAAGAGGAAGACGATGATGCCGGGTGTTTTCTGGTCTGGGATATACCACACTAACCAGGAAACGAGCATGGCGCCCAGTGTACCAATGATTCTAAGTAGGAATGCAAACACGCTCTGACCAGCCGTAGGTGTCATAGAGATTGCGACCATAATCATAGCCCATACTAGACGTTGCTGAACAAAGAACACTTGGGTGTCTTTGAGGTATGCCACAATGGCAACTGACATGGTGGCACAAGCTGCTCGAAATCCAAAGGCCGATTCAGGACTTCGCAGGAACCCGGGAACTGTCCGAACTGCGTTGCCAAATTTCTCCCATGCAGTCGTCGGAGGTAGATGCTCGGGATCTTTCTTGCTCTTGTAGGCTTCCCCCATGTACACGGTACTGCTATCTCTGTCCAGTCCTGGAGCAGTCGTTTCATCCGCTTCGTTCGAATCTTGAGCTTTGAAAGTAGCGACTATCCACTTTTTGAGACGCTTCTTGCCAGGGCTGATCAATTTGGATTTTGCCTTCGCTTGATCTTTTTCATCCGCAAACTTGACAAATTTGAGAATAGCGAGACTCACACAATGTAGGAGATATACAACGTACAGAATTGCGTAAAGCTGGCTCTGGTTAGCAGATCGAATCGTAGTAGACTGCTTCTCGAGTTTCGACATGTCTTCAAGAGGAGTCTGGGGTTCGTCGACAGCGGAGACCTTGATCCCCTTGCTCTCCATCCATTTGGACAATGTCGTCTCTTTGTCGTGGTAGAACTCGTGGACCTGGGCCTCCAAGTGAGCTACGAATCCATCGTCGCCAGGTCTAATCAAGTCGCCCTTAGCCTCCTCATCGACTTTGGTCTGTTCCCTTTTTGGTGGCTTGACGAATTGTAGTTTGAGAAGAATGTGTTCCAAGCCGCCGTCCATAGCCTGAATTACTGCTGATAATGGTTCATGGATCAAAGTCATTACCTCATTCCAAGCGTGCACGGCTTTCTGCCTGCTAGCCTCAGCTTCAGGGTCGTTGATTTCGACATCAGGATCTGTCCAATGATGTTTCTCTGCGGTGCGTTCGAAGAGATCGATCATTGACCCCAAGCCCATCAGCGGGATCATGATGTCGCGTAGGTGTTTGAAGATGGCCTCGAGATCATCGGGAGTGAGTTTTCCGTAGGCCAGCTCTCGCTTTGCGAAAGGGAGATCGCCATGAAGTTTGCCGTGCAAACCAACGAAAGTCTCCGTCAACTTCTTCACTGCTGCGACCTCTGGCTTCTGTTTGGGCTTTTTCTTCTGGTCGCTTTCATCGGCATCCGTTCCGTCGAACTGAGTAAACATGTCTGTCGTTTCCAAGCTCTGGAAATAGGTCTTGTGCGCCTGTAGTGCGCCTCGAAGGGCACCAATGTATCCGGTCATTTGCTTGCCCACAATCTTACGACATGTGACCGGAATAATGAACAGAGACACTCCGGTAGCAAGAGCGAGTCCGGTCAAAAAGGCAATCAATAGTCTTCGCAAGAACGACTCTGCCGCAGCGGTGGTCGGAAACTGGGGACCGTATATACAGGCCACGTTCGCAAAGATCGCGTACATGATTGTTGGAAATGCAAGCTGGGGAAACTTGGCCTTCATTGAATTGATGAGGTAGATCTGGAAGAAGAGCCAAATTCCCATTACCGCAGACTGTGACGAGTTGTACAAGCGAGGCGACGTTCCGGGGCGTGTTGTATGGATTCTAGCCTGGACCCCAGACCACAAAGCTAGCATCTGCACTGCAGCCCCCAGGCAGATTCCGATGATATTCATGGTCATCGTTTGTAGAAATTTCGCCCTAGGCATGATGCAAAAGCCTAGGATCGAGATGATGGCCACTAAGTAACCAAGCGTGCTATACACCGCAGCGACCTTGTGTGACTGGTACATTGCAAGAGCGATGGTGGGAGGCAATGCAGCTCTGATATAAATTAGCAAAGCTACTATTCCGGTGCGTGTGACGATGCTATACTTCATCATCAATAGAAATGTGGCGACATCTAAGTCGACCTTCTTAACGAGTCCCGCGATCCTTGACTCCTTCTTTTCCGGCTCTGGGGTTGGAGACTCCATGATTTTGGAGCCTTTCCTCGATGGCATTCGGCCATTATTTATGTTGGCTTGCTCCATCTCTTTGCCATCCAATCGGTCGTGGGGTATATCCGGATCACTTGCAGCAGCCATCGAGCTTTCTGACAGTGGTGACTGAAGTCAGTCGTCGGCAGAGAAAGAAGACTAGCACATTGCCTTAATCAAAAGAGGGTGAGTTCTCGAGTTCTTTTGATTGACCGTCCTAACGTCGGACGATCGGAGGAGCGCGGCTTTGAGATTGTCGTCATCCTTGAATATGAATGGCTGAGCTCTGACCTGGAGGTCGCTCTAACCTTTAGCGTTGCCGCTATCCTTCAGCTGTAGCGCCTCATATCCACAAACTGCAAGACTTGTACGGATAAGGCGCAGCGTTGCGGTTCGGAGATTTAGAAAGCGATTTTCGTTCCTTAGTAAGACGTGGGCGCCAGTCGATCCGTCTGGAGAAAGAGCCGCGAGCCTTGTAAGGCGTCGGTATGTATTCAGTTTTGACCGGGGTATCTCTACACAACTATATACTGATTTTCTCCAGACTGTACTTTGGTACGCGCTTGCTTATGATCATGCCTATTTCTCGGGCGCTTCTTTCTTCACGTTTGCCTCCCTTACCCGTCTTCATCTTTTCCACACCGAGATCGACCTTTCCACCCAGGGGTAGCATTGGCAATGTTTCGCTTGTCGCAATGTCTACTGCAAATGGTTTTTCGTAATCTTGGAGGCTTTTGACAGTCGGCTTCTGGCTCTTCCCTAAATTGGAAGCATAACGCAGAAATTCGCTCAAGAGCCCTTTGATGTACCTGGATTCCCAAAACCCATTGAGCGCTTCTGATGTATCGTGGAGCAGGTCTTGCACCATATCCTCTGTAGTATCTTCGCGAGCGAAATTAGCGGAGGGCGAGAGCCACGCGCTAGCTCCAATGGCGTCGAGGGCGCAACTCAGTAGGGAAGCGATGATAGCAACTGCCTGATCATCCGGGCCGTCTGTAACGAATTCTGTGCTCGCACCGACATCCATAAAATCGTACGGTGAGGTCCACCCACCATTTCTAAATTCCGAATGGAGGACCCGTATCAGAGTGTTTAGCTCGGTACGGGAAAGTATTGAGCGCAGCATGGTAGAAACGACCGAGGACGGAAATGTGTGGAGCCTGATAAGAGCAGGACGAATAGAGTGGCTGCGCATTCCTGGACCGTTGTTCAACATCGTCAGAGCATGATCGAGATCATGCGTGGCAGCATCGAGTTCAGAACCAATGTCAACATCCATCTCATCCTCAGCAACGTTCCCATTGGTGAGGTATTTGGACATCTCGCCGGTTGGTGTAGGGTCATCCAAATTCTGCATTAGTACTCTGATTGCTTGCACTACTTCACCAGCCGGGAGAAAGTGGCTTTGATTAAGGACGGCGGAGAGTATGTGTAGTTCAGGATCAAATTCCACAATCGCTTTGGTGAGGTCGCCATCCGTCAGTGAAATTCTTATTTTCACAGAGTCTGGACCATACTCAACGAGAGAGCGCCGTATGTACTCCTTGGTTATGTATCCGGAGAGCAGCAACCACTGGAAGACGTTGGGAGGGAAAAAATCGATCCTCAGACGCGAATTACTGTTTCTCTCCTGCGGTGGAAATGGATCCCAACTGAAGATCTTACTCAATGCGTAGATAGCGATGTGCCGAAATTGATGACGCTGTGTAGTGACGAGAAGATCTGGAAATTCCCATCTTTGTAGTTGGCCATCCTCGGAGCCACCATTCGTGTGTGCTGCGGTTCTTTCATGAGATACGGACATGTCTTCTGTCACACTATTTGATCGAAGCGGAGACTTGTTGCCATTTGCCAGGGCGATCTGCGCAACAATGGCACTGTTGTCTTCCCTGATCGATGTAGTTCCAGGAGTCAGACCGAGGTCGGAGGCGATATGTTGTTCAAACTTCAAGACATCGCCTTTTAAGGCGCACTTGTCTAATTTCAGAAATTTCCTCTGCCACGCATGCCCTGACTGGGATCGGTGAGCAAAATCCTTTGTCTGAATGGCTGGAAGACCTTTTCCAATTGCGTCTATCAGGAGAGTGGTACTATTCTTTTTCCGTTTTCGAGAGACGCCTTCCGCGAGCTGAAAGCCGACGATTTCATGGTTCACTATGGCTACTGCTAATCCAATCTCGGCGAAAAAGGAGACCAGGGTGGGTGCAGCAGCTGTGTGTAGAGAGTGGTCCGGGGTGCCATGTTTTCGCTTCTTGCTGTCTCCGGTAGGAGTAGCATTAGGTTTCAGAGGAAGCAGCGACTGGATTGCGGCATGTTGTACGTCAAATAGGCCTACTGAACCGGGCAAGGAAGCTAGTAACAGATCAGTAGAAACGCGTAAGACAGACTCCAAGTTTGCCCCAGGAACATTGAGATCCGAATAACGTGTCGGGACCGTGGTCGAAAAGTTGAAGGAGTCAATGTGGCCATTGGTCAGCTGGTGAAGTATGCCAGTCGAGGGATGCAGATAGAAGTCTTGCGTTCTCTTCGCGTCATCAGCGACCGGCTTGAACGCAGGGAAGTCCATTGTCACCAGGTGCTTCACCATCAGCATTCGGGTTGAAACCACGTCTGGCGATCGAGGTTGGATCTGCCACAGATTGAGTTCCCGCTGGGAGCCCGTTCGCCGAGAGATCACGCAAATGATGGGTGTCAGTGACAACAGCTCGGGTTTGCCTCCAAGCGTCGGATCGAGTATGGATGCGATATCTTGTCGGTTGCGTAACAAACCCCTCATGGCAGCCTTTGCGGTGGTGACGACTGCTAATTCCACTCCTAAGCGAGTTTCGATACCGTGGATAAGATAGGTCCACCTCCGGGTTTTCAGATCAGAGGAGAGACATCTGATCTGTCCATCCGCGAGAACTAGCAAGATGTCATGAGTCGCATGCTCAGCATCAGAGCTTCCTGCAACTGGAAGTGATTCGATGGTCCTGATCGGATCCTCCTGATTTGGAAGTGTATACATAGACTTGGTGGTTTCTGTTGTCCCATCCTCGTATATCTCCTCTCTGAAACATAGTACGTGGGGCGATTGAACCAGAGTAGTCGCTGCGACAGCTGCATATGTGAATCGTATGGATGTTCGCGTCTTGGACCTCTTCCGATAGAGACAATGTGGGGCTATCGTGAACGAAGTCTCGGGAGGCAATGCATAGGAGGTGACGAGCTGTGGATTTTGCAACTGGACGATTTGAGCGCATGTCAGGCATGTATGTTCTTGTAACCTACGCTGTACACCGAGATCCCTTCCCCGTCTACACCGACGGCGATTTCAGATCTTTTCCTCTTCTTGGTGCCAGTAATGCTGCACACGGCCGATGCTTGCGTCCGCCCGCCTGCATTGATGGGCTTTGGGATGGATGCTAGGGTGAAGGGCGCTCCAATCTGCGCCGTGGACGACATTGTGTTTGCCAGACCGAGTACGAGGGGAGTCTCCGAAGTCTGCGTGGGTCGTCAAGCTCGGCTGCAGCGGCGTGGAGGCTGATGGGCGAGAGCTGCCGGCCACAAATTTTATGAAGTCGAATTGGCAGAAAAAGAAAGGCGGTGAAGTGATGAGAGCGGAATCTTGGCATCACGTGCCCTATGCCCGGCAAGCGCGTCGCGTCCTGACGTCGCGTTTCCTCATTCACTCAGTGATCGCCCGCGCCTGCCTTCCCAATTCACTCACGACCACACTTCGCAACAGCCCGCCACGCCCTTAGAATTGAAACGCACTCGTTCACCTCTCTTCGAATCCTCTGACGATGCAACGGTAATTGAAGCCAAGCTTTAATGGCTCTTACTACGGTGCAGACTGGGATGAACTACGAAGGGGCAAAGTCTGTGCATCCATTCTTCTCGAAGCCCTCAAGTGAGTGTAATCGAAAATTGTGGTTACATGAAACTCAACAATCGCCAGAGCATGCACCCCCCGAGTCACAATTCGCGCATGATGGTCCCTCCGCCCCGAACGTGAAAGACGAGCTTGGCATTGATGAATCGGACGGTGCTGCAAAGGAGGCAAAGAGTGGGAAGAAACGGGCAAGAAGGACTAATGCGGGAAATGGAAAGAAAGACTCTACTACGTCGTCGAAGAGTCAGGCTCCGTTGGAAGGGTTCACGCGGCGTACGAATCGGCCCTTGGAGGTGTCAACGTTAGAAGAAGACCCGAATCAAGACCGTAGGAAACGAAGGAAGTCGGAGTCCCCGTCTCGTTTCATTCAGTCTGAAATCGGTTGCCCAGATTGGCGTCAACAGCTCCTGGTCGAGGCCGAGAAAGAGGCGACGGAATCTGGAGGCCTACGAACACAACAAACTTTGACAAAGGCCGCGACGGATGCTGTGGATTCTACTACTGGGCAACATGCCCCCAAGATGGAAGACGCCGCGTCGAGCATTGCACTCGTGGAGTCCGAAGTTCCGGGGCATGAAAGTGCATTGTCTGAGGAGGTGCCCAAACAGGCTACGTTGAAAATTGACAAGAATGGCAAGTTACTCTCGTCCAAGCCAGCTCCAGAACCAACAGCTAGTCCGAAGAAACGACGGGGTCGTCCGAGAACGAAGCCCAAGGTCTCGCCTACTATCACTATAATTCGTTATGGTTCAGATCCCCAGAGCCGAGAGGACCTTGGCCGAAAGATTGATGAGATACTTGATGGGGGAGCTCGAGAGCTACGGCGTCCCGCGACGCCTACTGAGAAGGTTAACAAACCTACGGGGCCTCCCAAAGCGACGCATCCTTTCTTTACTGGAAAGCCCACGCAGAAACGAGAAGATATATCCGCCAAAACAACATCGGAGAATTCCACTGCCGCCCCGCCAAGGACTCCGCGCAGGAGTGCCGTGACACCGGGCAAGTTGAGAGCGGAGAGGCGGAGTGCACAGTCTCCCCAGTTAGTCCCGGCATTTGGCCCTATCGCTGCCGATACTCGTCTAATGAAGCATCCCGGGATGAATGATGCTCCATGGCCAACCAGGGATAACGCCCACGTTCGGAATCTTGAGGGTACAAACACTGCGACGGCTCTATCGGCCTCAGACCACGCAGATCTGCCTCGAAGGACGCCAAAGTTGAAAGGAAAGGTTGTTTCGGTACCATGGAATGCAGACCTCATCAACAATCTAGCTGCGCAGCTCAAGGAATTCACAATGAGCAATCATGATCACCTTCTCCCAAGCTTTGATAAGCCGGGAAATGCCCGCTTGCCACAGCGCTTGCTTACTACAGGTGTTCAGATCCAGGAACAGTTGCGGCGCCAGATTCGATCTCCATTGGTGTCTAAGTCTGGACCGGACATACATCCGGCTCTGAAAGCACTCTACAACGATATTGAGCACAATTTGACCCCTTTCGATAAGGGCGAATGCGAGCCCCAATCGTGGGCGCAAAAGTATGCTCCTCGTTGCGCTTCCCATGTGCTTCAATCAGGAAGGGAAGCAACTGCTCTTCATGACTGGCTTCAGAACCTGACGGTCAAAGCAGTCGAGGGTAGCAAAGATCAAAAAGCCCAGAATGTCACCGAGTCGAAAGCGCCGCCTAAAAAGAAACGCAAGAAGGCCGTGGATGATTTTATCGTGCATAGCGATGAGGAAGACGATGACGAAGAGATGGTCGAACTCACTGGAGATGACGTGCACACTGGGAGTATTCTTGGGCGCTCTGCGTCTACTTCGCTGATACGACCCACTATGTCTAGGCACAAGAATGTGATTTTGCTCAGCGGACCGCATGGCTGTGGTAAGAGTGCCACTGTCTATGCTGTAGCTAAAGAGCTAGGTTTTGAGGTGTTCGAAATCAACTCTGGGAGCCGACGGTCTGCAAAAGATATACAAGATCGCGTAGGTGATATGACTGAGAATCACCTCGTGAGCCATGATCGCAACGACGTCAAGGTCAAGGAAGACGCTCTGCCTGCAGATGATACAGACAACGAGCGCATCACGACAGCCTTCCAAAAAGATCTCGACAGCGGCCGACAGGGTACAATGACCGCCTTCTTCACTGCCAATGCTCGAACCAAAGCGGAGAAGAAGCCGAAACCGAAGCCGAAACCGGTCATGAAAACATCTTCTGCGGCACAAGGCACTCTTCCCATATCTCAGCGACCGCAGAAAAGCCAGAAGCAGTCTCTGATCTTATTCGAGGAAGCCGATGTGTTGTTCGATGATGACGTGCAATTCTGGCCTCAAGTCATCAAACTGGCATCGCAATCGAGACGGCCCATTGTCATCACTTGCAACAACGAAAGCCTGATTCCAGGGTACGCTCTGCCGTTAGGTGCTATCCTACGTCTTTCTCCTCCACCTGCCGATCTGGCTGCCGATTACATGCTTGCCTTGGCTGCAAGAGAGGGTCATTTGATAGAGCGGACATGTGTGCGTGCCCTATATGAGTCCAATAACTGCGACCTGCGAGCGAGCATTACGGATTTAGACTTCTGGTGCCAAATGTCTATTGGCGACAGAAAAGGTGGGCTTGAATGGATATATCAGAGATGGCCGCCCGGCAAAGACGTCGATGAGCATGGGAGGACTCTGCGAGTTGCCAGTCAAGGGACGTTTCTTCCAGATATGGCGTCGGCCTCTCATGATCTGACCACGTCCGGTCTAACTACCGGCTTTGAGAAAGAGCAGGAGCTGCTAAAGCAGGCGTGGGTGGATTGGGGCATACGTCCAGATACCTGGAGATCACTCGAATCCTTGCATTCGGGCCTGCACGTAACGGCCTCGAACCCGCAAATTGAACATCTTCAGCGTCTCGATGATATATCGGAAGGAGTAAGCGCTGCTGACATCTACTGTCGTGTAGGACTGCCGTCCTATGACCAGCAATACGACGAGCCTATCGACCCCGCGCTACCACCTTTGCCTGAGAAAAGCCGGCTGAACTATACAGTGGGCGCGCAGCTTCTCCAGATAGACCCGCAAGCAGACTTTGCCAACCTGGACACGGAGTTGTTCGTACAGAGCCACATATTACGCCAGCGTACATTTGGCGACATCAATAGTGATGTGAAGGACGATGCTTTAGTCACAGCCCAGCATGTCGGCGCTAGCATTACTGAAGCAATTGTTCATCACAAGAACGAGAAGAAGGAAGAGGGAACCTCGCTTTCACGGTGCGATTTCTCAACAGCTTTTGACATCCTTGCATCTCCACCTAGCACCACTCTCCCAATATCAGGTACATATCACCTTACGGCAACGTCGTTCGATCGCAACTTTAGGATCGTCGTCGAGGACCTGGGTCCATATATTCGGAGCATCGTCTCGCACGAGCTGCGTCTGGAAACCCAGAGAATTCGTCTCGGTAATCTCTTGTCTGAAGGCGGAAAGAACAAGCGCCCTAGGACCACGCGAGCGAGCCGTGTCGCTCTAGAGGGCGGGACGCGAGACACCAAGAGGAGGGAACGATGGTTCGACAAGGACTTGAACCGGAGTTTGGTCATGGCCACGGCTGGGAAGGCTTGGTCAGGGTTGGGGTCGATAGCGGACGAGGGCGATGCGTCGTCGCGGACTGCGGAGAGTTTGGTGAGCACGCAGGAAGAATAGATCAAGGGGGGATTGATTTTGCATTTAGCGTTGCATCGAGACTTGGGCATGGTCTAGCATTTTGGGAGCATATCATGGTGAGCTTGATTAGTGATTTTCGTTGTGGGTATCTATGAGGAGATAGAGCTAGTGGTGGATCTGCTGCCATTGCAATAGGACCACAGCCTTGATTTTGTACAGCAGTTTTATTCTGCAGAACCATGTCGTCTTCATAATCGTTTCCTCGTGAGTTCTTACTCTTCGGCCATGCCCTTGACGGCTCGAAGCAGAAGATAGTGCTCGATGCGGCTTCAGGCCAACAGTCCTCGAAAAGCCATTGTCGTCCTTCTTCTTCGCCGATTCATCCCCACCAGCTGGCAAGTTTCTAATCCGACCGAGCAGCTAGAATCCCCAGACTACAGCATCTCATCCTCCTCCAGCGTCGCCTGCGGCAGCGGCACACTCGCCGGGACAACAACTTCTAGTTCTTGAACCGCGCCTCCCACCACATCATCTCCATCCTCATCTCGGTCTCCCCCGACCTCAGGCAAATCCATCTCCTCATCACTAACCCACTCCCTCTCCCCATCTCCACCCTCATCCTCATCTAACCCCTCAAAAGCATTCCCCCTCTTCCCCTCCCCATTACCTTGCGCCTTCTCCCGCTTCTCGGTATTCACCTCCTCCCACCCCTTGCGCCGCTCCCGCACTTTCTTCTCCTTGCCCACGCTCTTCTGCCGCTTCAGTTCTAGCTTGTCGAGGGCGTCGGCGGCGCGCTCCATTGTCTTTTGCTGCCGGGCGCGCTGTTGCCGTTTCAGGGGCTTGCTTTTCGATTTGGTCTTGGAGGTCTTGGATATGCCGGTGGGTTGCGCGGCGAGGATGTGCGGTTTTGAGGCGGTGGTGGAGGATGCATGGTGGGGTTTGGAGGTGGTTGTGGCTGCGGGTTTGTCGAGGTTGAGGTTTATGGAGGGGGAGAGGGCGCGGCGGGCGGCGCGGGAGTGGAGGGTGGACTCTGGGGGTGGGTTAGTATACTGTGAATTGAATGTGGCCAGAGAAAGGTCATGGAATGTCATACGCTTGTTTTTGATTTTGGCGGTTTTGGCCATGGTGTGTGAAGAACGGTTTGCTCTGTGCTGGTGGTTCTGTGGACGGTATTCTGTAATTGTGGGGTTTGAGAGTGTTGGTGCACTGCGAAGATCGACCGGATATTCTTGGGGTGTGGATCTTCTCGGTGCTTCAATTTCTTTGACGACACAAAAAGTCGTGGTTCCGTCAACGGCAAGCGTGGCTGCCAAGCTCGACGCGGAGTTCAAGTCTCACTCCCGGCGACGTGCTCCAGAAGCTTCACGTTCAACGCCGCCACCGCGCGCACTCTCTATCGCTAGCACCCACTTATTTTCTCCCCATGTCGCATACAAGCCGGACATCACCTCGTTTGCTGTGTACAACCCCAGCGTCGCTGCGCTGGCCCGACGGTTGAATCCGCGCCGCATCCCTCACCTCCCACCTTTCATTATTGTCGCAGACGGCAGACTTCCCCGAAAGAATCAACACACGACTCACCGACAGCGATGAGTAGCTACCACAGTTTCGACGACGACCCCTCGCACTCCTTCTACCATCTTCAACGATACATACCGGAGTCTTGGACGTCTTCGAGCTCATATCTCTGGGCCATAATCATAGCCGCATTCGTCCTCTTCAAATCGCTAGAGGTGCTGGGCTACCCTGTCTACCTCTGGCTTTACCAGGGCCTCCAGATGGCCACCGACGCCTTACCCATCACGTTTCCTCTTAGCCGCTCTGCCTCTTCATCGACCGTCGACGACTCCAGTGGCGGCTCCTCCCCTTCCAGCATGCAAAGCCGTGGCGCAAGTCTGCTGGGTAGTGTGTTTGGTCTGGGCAGCGGGTTATTTGGAAGGGGCATCAGCGGGATCTCCGGATCGCTGTCAACTAGCTATAGGAACGTGCCAGCAGGGCTGGGCAACTGGGACAACTCTTGCTACCAGAACAGTGTAATCCAGGGTCTGGCTTCTTTGCCCTCGCTCCGCGATTATCTTGATAGGGCGACCTCCGAGCATGGGACATCAAGTGCCGAGACGACCAACGACGCGCTCTTTGACATGATCGATAAGCTGAACAACCCCGAAAACCACGGTCAGAACTTTTGGATCCGCGGGAAGCTCAAGTCAATGAGCACCTTCCAGCAGCAAGATGCGCAGGAGTACTATTCGAAGATATTGGACGCATTGGACAAGGAAGCCAGACACGCATCAAGTAGTAAGAGGCGTTCTAGTGCATCCTGGCTTGAGACCGCGAAGAGCCTGAGTGACTTACCAGAGAAAATAGCAGGGGAAGAACTGGATACCGCAGTCCAAGAAACGGACAAACCAGCCGCAACGGAGCAACCACAAATCATACCGAATCCGCTTGACGGTCTCCTGGCACAGCGAGTGGGTTGCGTAAACTGCGGCTATACGGAAGGGCTGTCTTTGATCCCATTCAACTGTATCACCGTTCCGCTGGGCAAAAACTGGATGTACGATGTCCGCGAGTGTCTGGACGAGTATACGCACCTGGAATACATCGAGGGTGTCGAATGCGCGAAATGCACTCTTCTGAAGACGCAAGCAACCCTACTGAAGCTAGCATCTGTGAAAAAGCCTGAGGGAGAATTCTTAAATCGACTCAAGAATGTCCAGGAGGCGCTAGAAGAGGAAGATTTCGATGACAAGACCCTCATCAAGAAATGCGCCCTATCAAAGAGAGTCTGGGTGCAGAGCACGAAGTCTCGACAAGCGGTCATAGCACGGGCTCCAAAGTCGCTGGTACTTCACGTTAATCGAAGCATCTTTGATGAGATGACGGGGGCTCAGTACAAGAACAACGCGCAAGTTCTCTACCCGAAGATCCTAGATCTAGGGAACTGGTGCTTGGGCACGAAACCTTCGCAATCTCAACAACCGGATGATTCGATTGAGGAAGCATGGCCTAGGGATCCGAATCAGTCTATGCTGGGGGAGCCCGACCTTGAGACCAGGACTGATTCACCGTTCCAGTATCGGTTGCGCGCTGCCATCACACACTTTGGAAACCACGGAAATGGACATTATGTTTGTTACCGCCAACACCCTTTCAAGACCAACCAAAACGACTCCGAGCAGGCTGAGGAAGCCGAGAAACAGGAGCAAGAGATGAGGGAAGAGCAATGGTGGCGTCTCAGCGACGAGAACGTGCACGAGGTCTCGGAAGAGGAGGCGCTGCGGCAAGGCAAAGTTTTCATGCTGTTCTATGAACGGTCTGACGAGGAGGTAACATTCCCACCTGCGGAAGACGCAGGAGCAACAGACGCAGCAATCGCGGAAGCTTCCTTCAAAGACGTGCCTCTTCCCCCAGTTGACCTGAATTCTGCAGGTGTGAATGGGGGTGATTTCGATTATTCGGCCACGGAAGTTCCTTTGCCAGACGACGACTTGGACGAGATTCCTCTTTCACCTCCGGCTTCTCCACACGTTATACAGCCAGATCCGTCATCTCCCGTACCACCCCAGCAGATAGAGTCACCAGACGCGGGTCATGAACAGCATGCGTCTACATACCCGACTCCACCTCCTGATACACCAGAGACACCTGCACACGAAGACACAGAACTGTCAGAGACCGACGTCACGACCTACGACTCCGAAGAAGGAGCACCGTCGACCCTAATGACGAGCGACGACGAGAGACCCGAAAGCGACCCTGAACAGGACAGTGCGAAGACAGATGCTAGTGTATCTGATCAAGTCGCACCGCCACCCAGGCCGCATAGGATGAGGACTGCTGGGGATGTTGGGTCAATGCGAGGGGGTGCAGGCCAGCGCTTGCCAATGGTCAGTGCTCTATGAAACTTCTTTCATTCCTCCTCTCGAGATAATATGGCGGATTTCACTATTGTATATGCATAGATCGGCGTTGCATTCTTTGGTGGGGGTACTCGTTTTTAGCATTGGCGTAAGCGTTTGGAGATGGGCCATGGTGGAATTACTGCCCCATTTGGGCATGGTACATCGTTGATGAGACTCTCGGATTCGAGTCTAGAATTATTAATGTTTGCGCGGACTAGCCCGGGCGTTGAGCAGATGAGGTGGACGACATGCTAGGAAGATTCGTTGAGTATCAAATCGACTTGTTACTGATATCTTGATGCTCTGAAAGGTGACTAATGCGGTATGAGTTTAGAGGGCAAGTGAGGTTACTGGCCATATCTCGTGCTATAAGATTCCCAGTGTCTGAGTAGTGCAGGTGAGTAATTCTACATTCACTCCACGAGCATCGTGCTGAAGCCACACAAGCCTAAACCATTTCACTCCAGGCTTGCTACACACTACTCTACATGTTCCGTGATCTGTCTCCTCATGCACTGACCATTCACCGCAGAGCCATAAATCACCGCGCGCACAAAGGGCCCAAAGATCTTAACGAAATTGCCTTCAGATTTTCAACAACCTCAGCTCAGTACCCACTCACTCACCCACCACACACAATGGCCTCCGACGACCTCACCGACAAAGACCTCGCTCTTCGCTTGAAGCGTCGAGCGTCCGAGGCGTCGCTTTCGGATGACGATGGACAAGTGGTTGACGGCAAGGAGAAGAGGCAGAGGAAGAAATTGCAGCTGACCAACAAGAAAATGGCGGTCGATGCTGAAATCGCTGCAATTGAGGCTGAACTCGCAGTGATGGACGCAGACGAGCTCGGTTTCGTGGAGATGAAGAAAACTCCCGATCCGAAGACTCCGGCAGTCCCAGCCCTTCCAATCCCCTCCAAACCCCGACAAACGGCGCAACTGGAAGAACGTCTCTCCTCCGTACGCAAGGACGCCATGCCTGCCGGCCCCAACTCCACGGATGCCTCCAACGACATAATCCACCCCCTCTCCATCTTCCCCCCCTTCACCATTCCGCGTCCTCTGACTCCCGCGCCCGCCAACGCCCCTCGCACACTCTACATAACCTCCTTCAACACCTCCCTGCCCGCAACTTGTTCGCGCCTCTTAGGCACACAACGCTCGATCCCGCCCTCCACTACGTTCCTGTACACGCTGTCCTGTGTCTCATGGTTGGCGCCGCAATGGGAACTCAACAAACGCGGCGATGGGCTCGATCGAAGGGTGCAAGATCAGGTCATGGAGGATGCGAGGGCCAGGATGAATGCGCTTGCACTTGTCAATGATGTTATGGCGTGCTTTTTCAGGGGCCATGCGGATGTCAGTGTCTTGGTCGGGTGTAATACGGGTAGGTGGAGGAGTGTGGCTGCTGTGGAGAGGGTAGCGAAGGTGGTGGATGGGTTGGGGGGACGGTCCAGAGTTAGGCATGCGCATCTTTGAGATGGGATGCTGTTAGTGAGTGATCTTGGTGGGTATGTTTGGGGGAAGTGTAGTTGGGCTAGTGAAGAGGAGGGTCGGCTTTGGAAGGGTGATGTGATGGTTGGATGGAGGAGTTAGTTTGCCAATATCGGAGTTCTAGTCACAGAGTGTAGGGCTGGCCGATGGTAAACTGTCGGGGGTAAGCCCTATGGCTGATAAAAGGTTGGTGGCGTCACTGACACAGCATCATGTCTTGCTAGGCGTGACATAAGGTGTTGGTGTTTTTGGCTGTGTATATCGTCAGCAGTGGAATGAATGGGATGATGCACTAGGGATTAAGTTACCAAATGAGAAAGCCTTTGAAAGTAGAATGAGGGGTGCATTGGTGTCCTCCAGTATCCGACAGCCTTTCAGCTGGCTATCATCAGTCACCAATCGTGGACTTCGGATCATGGGCAATCGCAGGATGGCAGACGCCGTTGTCATGCATAAGTAATCTAGCTTTTTCTAGCAAGCTGTAGCTGTATTCTCAAGAGACACGGTACTATCAGTGTTGCTACCTAGGGTGAGGAAAGCACATCTTAGGAAACTCAGACTCGACCGAACATAATTCGTGATTAGTCTAAGAGAGAAACAAATGTGTAACCGCCCCACCAATGAAACTATGAAGGTAAGGAAAGAGGTTACGAGAGGATGCACGGACCATTTGCACATGTTGTCGCCCCGGAATCTGATGTCATACTATAAACACGACATCCATAGCTATCGCAATGCCGGCCTCCAACCCAACCACGCACAACCCAATTCAGCTCAACTCCCATGCAGCTGCATTCCAAGCTCGCCTGCGGATTTGCACGGCACGTAGCCCGGACGCCAAGTCCGATGAATCAAGTCCGAAACGGTCTAGGTCCTGTCACGGTCCGCGACAGTGCGTCAGCTCTCACCGCCCTACATTGGCCTACGACGACTTTTCCCTATCCGAGACGAAGCTCTTGGATGATGCGTGAGCTTTAAAACCAAAGCGCAGTGCACATTTGAACATCCCACACCTTCAAGACCTCCCCCCACATTCTTATTCCCCGCCAGACATGGCTGACAAGACCGCCAGGTGCGAGCCTCCAGGCGTTGCCGAACCAGCTTCTACTACAGCCTCAGAGTACACAATGAAAGACATCTACGCTGCGATTCCAGCACATTGTTTCCAACGCAACTCGCTTCTTTCTCTTGCTTACGTGCTTCGAGACTTTGCCTATGTTTCCGCCCTCGCATACATTGCCCTAGCCTTCATCCCCACTCTGCCTCACCCGTTTGCGCGCGCGCTCGCCTGGACAGCCTACTCCTTCGCCCAAGGCCTGGTGTGCACAGGAATCTGGGAGCTCGCACATGAATGCGGACACCACTCGCTCAGCCCTCACAAGTGGGTGAACAACACGCTGGGAATGATCCTGCACTCGTTCCTCCTAGTCCCCTTCTACGCCTGGAAACACACCCACGCAACCCACCACAAGACTACAAACAACCTTGAGAAGGACATTGCGTTTATCCCGGACACGGAAGAGCGCTGGACGGAGAAGAGGAACGCACGGGGTGCTTTTATGCGCAGACTGACTGAACTAACGGAAGATATGCCTGCTATAGCGCTCTTGGAACTTGTCGCCCATCAGCTCGTTGCGTTCCCAACATACCTACTCATCAACAACTTTGCGCTGCCGCGCATGGCAGCTAGACCGTGGTGGAAGCGCAGTCATTTCTACTGGGCGGGCGACGGGCCGAACTTCAAGCCCCAGCATACGCGCGACATCATCGTATCTGATATTGGGATCGCGGCAGTTTTGTTTCTGCTCCGGATGGCGTGTATTTGGTTTGGCAATTGGACGGTCGTCAAGGTCTACGTGTTTCCCTGGCTGTGGGTTAACCACTGGATTCGTATGCTTGCTCTTTTCCATTCGCATCCATGACGCTTCCCTTCGTTCATGCTCCTGCACTTATCCTTCATTCTCCCCTTCCTACACTTCACTTGTATGCCATACATACGCAACTCTTCTCGAACCCGCACTCACCCAACCCAGTAACAGTAACATTCCTTCAACACACCGACGCCAGCGTGCCCTTCTACTCCGCCTCATCCTGGACCTTCACGCGCGGCGCCGCTGCCGCCATCGACCGCGACTTTGGCTGGATCGGCCGCCACCTATTCCACGGCGCCATCGAGACGCACGTCCTGCACCACCACGTCTCGCGCATCCCGTTCTACCATGCGCAGGAGGCGTCGCGCGCGATCCGCGGGGTTATGGGGAAGCAGTACAGGAGTGAGTTTGGGAGCAGCTATGTTGGGGCTTTTTGGCGGGTGAGGAGGGCTTGTCGGTTTGTCGTTGAGGTGGAGGAGGATGGGAAGGGAGTGTATACTTTTCCGGAGACGGATAGGAGGGGGTGTAGGGTTGGGAGGGGGAGGGGGAGGTAGGTAGTGTGTTATAGACTTGTGTAGTTTTATTGAAGCGGCCTGTCCCACGAGACGGAATTCGATTCGGGCAGAACATCCAGTCTACAATGAACTGAAGCATTGCGCCTAAGATCTGTGTCTGACTGGCCGTCATGGCCGTGCCTGTCCTGTCTCTTAAATGACAGCAAATCTGCGAACCTGTACACACATATCTACTCATCTATCTGGCAGTGACAAGCTCCATAAACGATAAGAGGATGGACGCTTCATTTCACAGACTGGATCACCATACTAGAAACATGACATTGTAATGCAGTCAATTTCGTACAGAACAATATCTCGATGCCAAGCCTAGCACCATTACATGCGGACTTCAATCTTGAATGCTGTTCAATTTAGACCTCTCTTCTCACTTATGCGCATTTTCACCTCTCATGTCCACGCTACGTGCTTCCAATTAACCTTCCTACGGCCCATCACTCTGCCCCTCTCTACTTCTCTCTACTATCCCCCCCAAAAAGCAAAAGCGCCAAAAATCCCATTCCCAAACCGGATTCCCATTGCCTGGATAAGTATATCGATAAGGACCGTTCCGCTATGCACCCAGGGTATATATCTCCTTCCCAGAAAGCTAAGGATAGTCATGAACCGGTGGCTCCGTATATGCAAGTGTCCAAAAAGTGCCAAAAAGCCGAAGCTCGTCCCAAGCCGTGTATAGTGTACAGAAATCCGAAAAGGGGGCTTCAAAGGACGGAATCCTGGATGCCAGTCTATGAAGTGCGAAGTCTGATGCGCTAAAGGAGGGGTGCATGATGCTGATGCAGTGATGCGATGCGCATGAAAAAGGAGCGTCGTGGTGGTCGTGTCTCATTAAAAGTGCTGTGTGTTTTTGGGGTGTCGGTCGTCGTGCGCACTTCGATCTTGTTCTTCATCCTCATCTTCCTGTCCATCTCCATCTTCTTATCTTTCGTCGTCGAAATTACCATCTGTCCCTGCCTCACACAATGACAAACTCATATGAACAACGCAAACACACCCCCAACAGCACCGCCCAAGACCGCAGCCTCCATACCACGATTCATAACCGCGGCACCCGTCTGCAGCCCTGGCTTCCCAGACTGCGTCGCACTCGACTCGGCCGGCGTCGTCGCAGCCGCCGGATCCACATACGTGTAGCTCGTCACGACGGTTGGCTGGCCGTCCGCGCCCGTCGTCGTGATCAGCTCGATGCTGCTGACTTTGCCCGCAGCCGGCGTGTACGTGGTCAGGAAGGTGCTGCCCTGCGCGTTGGTCGTAGTGAGCACCTGGCCCTTTGTGGGCTGGAAGTCGAGCGCTGACGTCGTTGTCACGGTGGCGCCGGCCGAGTTGGTGGTCACGATGACGGCGGCGGGCTTGGTGGTTGTGGCGACGGTGGTGTGGCCTTGCGAGTCTGTGGTCGTTACTTCGACGGCGACGGAGGCGGTCGCTTTGCTGAGGATGGAGGATGTCAGGACGGTCGTTTGTCCCTTGGAGTCCGTGGTTGTGGCTTCGACGGGGACGATGACGGCTTGGCTGCTTGACGTCTCTTGCTGTGTCTGGCTCTCTTGCTGGGATTGCGAGGGCTGCGCCGTGGTCGCTACGGTCCCGTTCGAGGGCACGGCCTGCCGCTTCTTGAGGTCCTGAACGGCGGCGACGATGAGTTTGGTCGCGAGCGGTGGGTTCTCGTGGTGCACTTTCTCTACACCGTGTCTGTCTGATTCGAAGACGCCGTCTTTGAATTTGGCGATGCTGTTCAGCGCAACGTGGAGAGACTCCTCGGGGAGAGCATTGAGCAAGTCCTGGAACGCTTCATGCGCGTTCCTGTACACTGGTTGGGGCTCTTTGGACTGCGAGGCTGGCTCAACGCAGGCTACCCTGCTCACAAAAGGCAGGGCAAGCAGAGCGAATCGAGAGAAGGAGCGCATTGTGGTCTCGTTGTGGATGGGATGAGGTCGGATGGGGTACGATGGGACAGCAAAAGCGAATGTGATGGGGAACGGGAAGGAGCAAGGCCTTGTTGAGTCGTTAGCAAGATGATAACATTTTCACGCCCAGCAGTGAGTTTGCCCGCTCCGACTGAGTGGAGACCAGCTGAGGGCCAAAACACGACCGTAGTGACCGGAGAAGAATCCGCTTACACTCGATGCAGGTCGTCCAGCCACCGTCGGGACCCCACAGAAAACGTACTATCGTATCGAAGCCCGTATCTTTCTTCTTTGTCCAAACTTGACCAATTCTCTTCACAGAATGTTCGTACAGGTCTTGCGAGTTTGCCTTGTTCGCTTCTGAACGCCAACAAAAACGAGCGGTGTGAGTTTCAGCGAGCGTGAACGTGTGGATGTGAGTCGTCTGAAGAAGAACAGACACGAAGGTGGCGATGCGCACGCAGCTAAAAGGCCGCACCGGCCTAGCTTACCTGGTGCGGGAAACGGTGCGGCTATCAGCATGCAGACCAAGCTCCTCGGAATACGAGCCCAGCGTCTCTGCTAACCTGGTGCTGGCGTTCTGCACGACGATGCCTCAGACTCTTACCATCCGTTTCTGACTTGTCCGAGACTCACAACCGCGAAACCTGTGGTCTTGGCCGGCCTGTCTGGCCCTGCTCTTGCCTTGCCAAAGCGCCTGACTTTCAAGGCCATGTCATGGTGATTCACCCGAGAAGGCGTGAAACATGGCAATTGTTCCATGTGTCCAACTCCCGACAAGCGGGCAAAAGCCGGGCATGTGGGCATCCCTGCCATAGCGCTCGTGCACTAGCAAGCACAGCACAAGCGAAGACGATCCTTGCGAGACGCGAGACGTCATGGTTTTTGTGAAGTGGTGCGACGGGTTCGTGAAGTTCGTGCTACGCGAAAGTCCAATGCTCTGGCGTCGGGAAGACGGCCAAGAACCATTGAAACCTAAAGCTATGGAACTAAAGATAGACATCTATCGAAATCAACAACTCCAAGACGCCACAAACCATCTCGAGACCTCCCTTTCTTTCCAACCTCCCTCTAGTTCTTCAAAACGAACAAATTGTGCATAACACATACGTTCCATCTATCTGGTCACCATCACTTCACCTCCTACTTCCTACACCTACCTCATCATAAAATCCTCAACTCGCCACGTACCTCTCCATTCATCTAAAAATAACAACCTCAAAAAAAAAAGCGAGCGAATGCACTTGACCCCACCCTGCATACATACCGCCCGCCGCCGTCCCGACATCGCCCCCATCCAATAGCGAATCTGCACGCGTGCACATCGCTCGGTTCTTGACGCCTAGCTCACATCGATTCTCAATTGCCAAGATATAGAATTCGCCACAGACTAGTTTGCGGGCTGTATCAATAATCGTTCATGGCGATCGCGTGCAAGGATCTTGGGAAGTGTCTGTGGTAGGGCAGAGAGACATAGCAGTAGAAGTACGAGGAGCTGGTTTGAATTGAGTCACATCTAAAAGGCTTGCATTAACATCGTCAAGCGTAAGGTGAAGGGCAGTATATGGGTTAACAAAGGCCAACGAAGCACATTAGCTCCTAGCTGTTTAGTGTTATGTGATTCAATAAATATGCGCTCCTCGTAGAAGTGGATATGTATTAGGAGAAGAGACGTCAGAGTCCAAACCCACACTCTCAAGACGAGGCCGAACAGTGCATCGTCGTATACTGTGCAGTTGTGCTCGGCCCCCAGAGAGACCTAGATCTGTCGCATTTGCCAATACCGTGCAACGCGCCCGCATGTTGAAAAAAAGGCAATGCGAGCAGAGACAAGAGCCGCCGCTATACAACGCGCGCGAGACGGCTCACACCTGCAGTTTTCCAGCTATTGGATAGCTATGCTAATGCCCCTCGATTCGTCATGTTTCAGCGCGTATGCGTTGGCTCGTATCCTCATGCTTACTACCAACATCGTCACTCCCGAGGTCTGACTTGCAGTTTTGCGCACAAAGAATCGTGTTGATCGAACTCAGGGTAGCACATGAGTCCCAGGCCCAGTCCCAAGCCAATAGCCGACGAATCAAAGACCCAAGTCCCGAGCATAGGGACCCCATCACAGACCACACAGTTTTCGAAAATGCGTTTGAACAACTTTTGAAATGGTTTAAGAAATTAACATTACTCTACCATCCATCGCGTCCCAGCTCAAGTTCCTTAATCGTTTCCCTTTCAACTGGACCAAGTACAGCCTGACATGTAAATCCGCTCCACCATACCATGTCCAACCCAAAATTCGTCATGATGCCAACCCAACTCAACTCGTCACGATATGCAAAAGACCTTCCCTTCAATACATTGCCACCAAAAGCATTCGTACTCCCAATGCCCAGCCACGACAGGACTTGACCCAACCTCATAGATCGAAAACCACCACCAAAGAAAAGGCAAAAAGACATTGCAAGGTATGTAAGGGCAGAAGGGGAAAAGTATCATACCTTGATGAATCATATAAAACCGCTGAACAACTTGCTTTCCGTCAACGCCGAGCGCCTCATGCTACAAAGCACCGATATTTTGCAACACCTACCCCCACACTGTTAGGTCAAGAAGAAACAGTTGAATCTCACACCGGCGGGTTGCCTGGTGGGTTGCCTGGTGGGTTGCCTGGCGGAATGCTAGGCTGAACACCCGAAGGCCCCGCAGGTGCATGACCGGAATGGTTCAGAGGCATAGGCTTGTTCGGTGAAGACAGCGGCAACTGAGGGTGTGGACTCGTGCCGGTGGGAGTAACATCGCTACTTCCCTTGCTTTCCTCACTGGTCGCGGTCCTCGGGATCTCCATGCTCTTTCCCCGACCATGGCCCTCAGCACCAATGGGCCTCGCTAGATGCCGGTCAATGCTGAGGTCAGATGAGGTACCAGGTGGTGGGCTCTTTGCTCGCTGTTTCTTGGCCTCGCGGTCTTGTCTCTTGTCTCGGAACCAGCTGGAGAAGCCCTTCTTGTCATGCTCTTTCGAGTCAGGAGATCCATAGAGCATTGACGCTTCACTACCTTGGTGAGAATCGTACTGTAAGCTTCTTCTGCCTCCTCCACCCCAGCCAGAGCTACTGCCAAACGAACTCATGCTTTTATCTGCACCCGGTATAGAACCAGAGAGATCTGTTTGGCTCGCAGTAGGCGTCGCTTTACTCTCGCCGCGTTTATGGCTTTTCCAGAAACCACGTTTCTCCTCTTTATGTGGTTCCTCGGTCTCAGAATACTCTGTTGCCGTAGAGTGTGACCTGAAGGAAGCCGATGGAGACATGGTCGGCTTCAGTGTCGCACCAGAGTTCCGCGAAGAAATAGCCTCATTGTTGTATGACTGCAACATTTCTTTCGAGCCGGTATGTTGATGGTAATGCGACGCCGAAGATTGGGGGAGCGGCGAAGGGGGGCCTTCGAAACCTACAGATGTCCCTGTCAAAGAATGCGTGGAACTGTGCGCGCTAGGATTGAAGCTGTTGTGGCCATAGCGCGGCTTCTTCTGCAGTTTGTTCGGCCTGCGCCCATCTTTCTTTTCTTCGCTTGATGGAGAAACCTTTGACAAAATCTGTGTGAATGTCCGCACCGCGGGTGCTGGGTCGACAGAGGGTCCACTGTCGATTGGTCCTTCGACAAACTCGGATTTTTCCCGGAGTGGTGAGATCTGAGGGCTAAGCCGGCCTTGTTGCTGCGCTGGAGGTGGTTTCAACGCTTGCGCAGCGGTTGTAGACGCAGGCGCAGTGAACACGATTTCCTCATCCGAAGGAGCTAAGGGAGTTGGGAGAGGGTAGGCTCCAGGCACATCGGTAGGAGTCGGCCTCGGAAGCTCTATGGGCTCCTCTCTGGCGGGGTTGACAGCTTCTGGTTCCTCTGGTTTGATAGGCTTCACAACATCCAACCCCTCTTCTTGCACAGTCTTTGTAGGTTCCACAATGTCAATCTTCTCTTCCTTTGCAGGCTTCACAACATCCACTGGCCCTATATCCAACATGGACCGGATCTTGGGTGGCTGTTGTTGCACAGGCTTTGCATGTTGATTGGGCTGGGTAGGCTGGACGGCCTGGAGGGACTGCGCGGGCTCTACAGGTTTTGGGGGCGGCAGTGACTCAGTTTTCGCTACATTTTCGACTGCTGGAGCAGCTACAGGAACTCTCTCCTCTTGTGAAGCTGGGGTGGGTGGCCCAGAATGCTTCTCTTTGTTGAAGCGAGAATTGGGGAGGGCGGGTGACCTCTTGGATGGCAAAGTGTTACTTCGGTTCACTCCAGATCCTGTAGGCGTTCCAAACGAAGGGGCTGTTGGACTCGGTACCGCGCCCGAGTGCCGAGAATGCCTTGAGGATGTGGACACGTTACGCCGAATGTTGCCAAACTTTCTGATACTCTCCGCTCCAGCGCTAGATGCTGCTGAAGCAGATCGACCAAGGCCAGACTTAGTTCGCCCAGGAGTAGTAGGTGTCCTGGCTTGCGGAGTGGAGGGTCCACTCTCAATATGCTTGGCCGTGCCCTCGTCGACAGCGGTGCCTTCCATACCAATGAGGAAGTGATCCTGGTTATCAATGAGGAAAATGAGAACGTCCTGACTTAAGCGATACTCCTGCGGAGCCATGTCGTGTTGAGGATGAGATAAGATTCCCGGCTGAAAAATGGCAGCAAGATTGTGCGTTGTCATTTTATTGATGTCAGATTTGGCAGCAAAGACGGCCAGCAGATCGAGAATGTAAAGGAGCAGCTGGCGATTGAGAGATGGCAGTTCCTTTATGCGGTGTTGATACTTTCGTACTGCGTCGTCGGGATCGAAGCCACCTATCGATGGTGCTTGCCCCTCTATTTGGCCTACGGCTTCAGCTTGATGGTTTCGCAGAGGCTGTCGGAAAGTATCATAATGCAGCAGCGGGATAATAGGCTCTGGCAGTTGATTGAAGTACCGGCGCAGGATATTTGCTGCATCATGGACTGTGTAACCATCCCAGTTCAGGCCCTTACCCCACCTGGGAGGCGTATCGAAGGCTATCTTGAGCTCTTTTATACGCTTCTCTGAGCCTGCGAGGCGAAAAATACCTTCGACATCGGTTGCTGTGTCGCTTGTCAGCTGCTTGCACACACTGGAATGGTACAAATCTTACCCTTCTCCTTGAGGAAGACACCGCATTTCGCAACTACTATGGGGACGTAGCCATATATGTAGCTTTCGCCGGTTTCGTTGAAAAGGGATATGGCGACATTCGCGTACGGTATGCTGACGATGAGTGGCACTCCGAAGATGCCTTTGTGGTCGGGCTCTGCAGGTTGACGTCGCGGTCAGCTATTCATCAGACAGGTTGACACTACACAGACGTGAGGCTGAATGTTATCAGATGCGACGCTCGGGCTAGAGCTGTCGCACCATACAGCAGGGCTCAAGCAGATTGCACGCAGACGCAACAGAGACTTGTACTACCTTTTTCTTCTTCCCTTTTGGCACCACCACGCTTGCTGAACTGCTTCCACCACGACGTCAGGTCGCGCTTCGCTGTCGCTGGTTCAGACGCTACCGGGGGCGGAGCGGGCTGAGGCTCCCCGTTTCGCGCAGGCCGAGTCGAGAGGGGAGCATGCGTGCCGTTGGGCATGGTGAAGAGAGCTGGCGACCTTCGCGGCCCTCCAGAGCGAGGCTATCCCCGAGGGCACTGGGGCTGCTGCAAATCGCAGCGCCGTGGGGCGTGTCGAGCTGGGCCCAAAAGTGGGCAGGCGGCAGCGATCGAGGCTCGTGGAGTCGCCGTGGAGCAGCGCGAGCGAGGGCGGGCAGCGCAGCGCAGCGGGGCACGTCGTGGATCGTCGCGGCGAGCGTTGCGCGCGAAGAGGCGCGTGGAGTGGCAGGCCGGCAGAGGCAGCGGGCGCGATGCAGCGTTCGAACTGCGGTTGACACGACGGCGGAGTTGGAGAAACGCGACGGGGCGACAGCGGCTAAGGGAACACGAGATGCCACAGCAACGTCAGGAAGGCTGCCGCGAGCGCAAGAAGAGGGCGTCGAGAGTGGCTCGAACCGACGTAGCATGCAGGTCGACGCTGCAGAGGGCAATGATCGCAGTGGGGAGTGAGCAAGTGACAGCCCGAAGCTGGACTGACGGAGGAGCTCTTGGCTGTCGTGTGGCTGTCCGCTGTGCCCAGGTGCGATTATCAGGGAAAGACGGTTTGCTGCCCGGACAGGAAGAGCACGCAGCGACTGGCACTCGCACGCGAATCCGCGCAAATTGGCCTGTCGATCAGTCTTCTCAGGCGATCAAAGCGAACAAGAAACTGGCTTTTATCTTCGTCAAAAGGACAAAGGCGCCCTCTTGGCGAGGCCAGGGCGCAGTGGAGTTGCGCTGCAGCCCGGCGCAGTTGATTCTTGGGGTATGTGATTAGGAGTTAGTTCGCGGTGAGCAACATGGCCGTACAAAGACTACAAAGGCCATGCCAGCCAGATAGAGCATCTCAAAGCGCCAAAGTGAGCTCTGATGTTGCTGCTGCAAAGGTGCTGTGGCGCAGGTGGGGTGCGGGATCGGACTACGCCCAAAGCTCAAAAAATAGGACTGGGGAAGCTCTGCGTGCTACAAAACAATTGACTCCAACCGACATCTATCAACTGTCGCGAAAGCCATACTAGCATCGCCGAAACGACAATTCATCACTACACCTAAAGCCTCTCCTAAACAGCCATCATGGACTCGTAAGCCATCGCATTCCGTCTTGCCATCAGAGCTAACCAACAGGCAGCCTCACACAAGCCGAGCAGCGTGAGCTCCAGAACCGCATGGAGAAGAAGCAGATGAAGGAGTTTATGAACGTGAGCGTTTCTATCAATCTTCAAGTACCTTTCCACTGATGAACCCCATTCTAGATGTATTCGAACCTCGTCCAACAATGTTTCAACGACTGCGTCAACGGCTTCGAGAGCAAGTCCCTCACCTCACGCGAAGAGAGCTGCGTCATGCGCTGCGTCGACAAGCGCATGAAGGGTTCAGAGCGACTAGGCACTCGGTTCCAGGAGCAAAACGCGGCCATGGCTCAGTCGGGCACTCTCCCAGGACGGTAGATCATCGACCGATTTCTTCATATACACACCACAAACTCGAGCGGATAACGTTGGACTGCTTGGAGTGTGCGTGTACTATACAACCACCTATAACGGTGATAAATCACTCTACTGGTATCAGGCGACAGCAGGTGCAAGATGCTCCCTCGGAAGCGCTGTTGGCTTGCAAATCCGATATCTGTATAACATAGCACCTGGTTCAAGGATAAGGCGCACTGAAACGATCTTCACTATCTTGTTTTACTATATCAGAAGTCCTCCTTCTATAATGATTGTTTTCAATACAACTTGATGCAATGTTCGCGCTGCCTCTATGTCCGAGATCAGCGCATTTTACTAGACCACGGACACTTACAGCAAGAAGACGGTAACTAAATGAGCTTTGCAAGAACACCAGCACGTGGAAACGGCTCGGACCGCCAGTCCAGAGTGTCGGTCGATCCGCTCAACCTTTGGGAAGGCAGCCGAGAAGCCCGATTGACGCGCTCACCCTATGTGACGTCTCACAGTACATCCTTTTTGTTGTCTGGTCGGCCGGAATTGTTGAGTATCGACGCCAATGTGATCATCGCAACCTGCACAGCCACGGGCCGGAGAGGATAGCGCGCTCTTTTGATTGGGAACACTCTTTTGCTGTTGAATCGACCTTGGCCTCTGTGCAATCGGGGTAATGGTGCACAATTGGAGATGCCGCATGGTGACAACGAAGTTGAGAGGTTTCATTTGTACATGCACCAGATCTAGCTCTATCGTATGGAACCTAGGTAGATTTATAAGGGCAAATTAGGTCATTATGCTTGTCTAGAGGGTTTCAACAAAGGAAAGATGGATGCAAGTCTCGATGCCAAGGAAGTGGATCTCCACGCCTGCGCCACAGCCTAGTCTGTGAAACATCTGGGACGAACAAGGGCATGCTTGGCTGTCGTAATGCCAATATCCAAATTCACCAAAAACCTGGACCTTTGAAACCTTGCTTCACACCTGGGTAGCCCCAAATTTCTACTTAAACGCGTCCCTTGCCCGAGATTCTACAGAACACACAAAGCCATACAACTCCTTCCAAGCTGACCAACCACTCGAACGTATCTCAACACTCAACCACTCAACCACTCTTACGTTACAACATCAATCGATATGGGGCTTATGTGGACTAAAGGGTTCGGCGGCAAACATGCCGGTTAGTAGACTCCACCAAAAAGACCATTGCGCTTTAGCTAACGCTTGTTCAATAGGTGGTGGTGTCGTTGTGGACAAGCACGGCGCCCGTCGCGCGCCGTTTCGTTTCTCCCTGGGCCGCTTTTCTTGCTTCCGCTAAAGCATACAACTTGACGATCCTACGACGAGATATCCCTACTTTCAATCAGCATCGATGAGCTACGGTTATGGCGAAGGCGTTCGGGCATGGAGGACTAGTCATTCTATCATAATCAACGAGAGAGGATTACCGATCTGATCTTGAATTCATTACGACTACAATTTGCGCATTGTCTGCTTTTTGCTATGCATACAATTGGTGAAATGTAGTGGTGATGCATCATCAAGCACCTTCTAAACAACCATTTTTTTTACTCTAGGGAGACCTTTTGATAGCCAACTGATTTACTGGACGGCAATCGTCCTCTTCATACTAGGCTCTCTCAGTTGTGCTAAACAACGTCGTTTCGTTGACCCAATTGCCCACTCTACTGTATGTGTCAACATTGGGGTACTGCAGCCACAATCCTGCTGCTATGACGTCACGCATCTTTGCCCCACAAGCCAAAGTCTTCAATTCACAGGCCGCAAGTGTCTCTCGCACAAACGCATCGCAGATGGGAGAGTATCGACAAAGCATCGATACTCATAGATATAACAAAATGCGCGAAACACGATCAATTCTCATCATCAACCCGAACTCGACAGAGTCGATGACCGACGGTCTGAGACCACTGGTCGATGCGCT
Organism: Lophiostoma macrostomum CBS 122681; assembly: GCA_010405375.1. Taxonomy (NCBI): domain Eukaryota; kingdom Fungi; phylum Ascomycota; class Dothideomycetes; order Pleosporales; family Lophiostomataceae; genus Lophiostoma; species Lophiostoma macrostomum. Next base: position 104,946 of record MU004311.1, on the reverse strand, counting down.
TCAATTCAAAGATGTCAATTAAACCACTCGCCAGAGTTCTTCAACAAACTAACCACAGCTAGCAGACCAAGCATGAGTTCTTCACTGCTCCATCTGGGCCAAAGAGCATCAACAATGAAGACGACGCTGCTGAGAGCGTGAAGCACTGCGTACCCGGGCTCGAAGATGTCCTAGATCAACATGACGGCTTCCTCGTCGCATGCTACTCGCACCATCCACTCGTCCCCATCCTCAAAGAGAAAACACCAATACAAAGAGGTCGCAAGCCAGTCACAGGCATCTTCGAAGGCAGCGTAAGCACCAGTTTACAGCTCATCCACCCAAATGAGAAATTCGGCATCGTCAGTACAGGAAAGGTCTGGGAGAAGATCCTTCAAGAAGCTGTCGTCGCGTTCCTGGGTACGGGATCGGAGGCAAGCAAGCGCTTTGCTGGTGTCGAGACCACAGGACTAAATGCTACTGATCTGCACGATGCGCCGCCAGAGGAAGTGAAGAAACGGATGAAGGACGCTGTTAAAAGGCTGCTGAAGAAGGGAAATGTGGGCGCGATATGTCTGGGTTGCGCTGGAATGGCGGGGATGGACGAGATGGTACGGGAGGCGTGTGTTGAGGAGCTTGGAGAAGTGGACGGCAAGCGAATCCGGGTTGTTGATGGGGTGCAAGCGGGCGTTGCATGGCTGGAGGGTGCTATACGGTCAGGCTTTTGAGTAGTCTGACAATGTTATTGCGTCCGCATAGTAACATGTCTGCTTCATGGTAGCAAAATTTGGTCGTGCATCTTGGAGTGGTGCGAATGCAACCCAGGTCCAGATTATCACGATGTGTAGAGCCCATTGCTTTTTGGCATATGTGGTAACCAGAGAGGTCAAGCTTGTATCTTTGGAAGCCAGTCCTTTGGTACCATGTTAACGATCCATGAATACCACAGATGTCAAGCGAGCTTCCAGATTTCAGAGTTTTGCGTGAGATTAAAAGGCTTTAGAACCTGTGCGCAGTTCCTCTACACGCTACACCTGCACGAAATACACTACACAATGTACTGTAACTACAGGATTGGACTAGTAATCCGCTTGACACCCCTTGTATACAAGGGAGCTAATCCGAACTAGGAACCATGATCGTCGCTGACGTCGATCAATCTGCACTTCTTTTGGACGTCAGGTCCAGATCCTACAACAATACGAGTAACCCGCACCTACAACCTTATTTATCTTAGTGCTACTACAAAATAGCCTCGGCTGTTGAGCATCATTTCCTATCGTCTAGTCTCTGCACGTCGCCTTTGATACGCAATCTACCGCTTCCGAGAATTCCATTTGGGCTCGAATCTTTTCTCGGTTCACAGCACCAGTCCGTGGAGATACAAATCATAATCAAAGATTTGTCTGGCACGCTGGTAGTAGCATCATGGACTCCTTGCCGAATGAGCTCCTCATCCAGATTGCTTCACACCTAGAGCTTCCGCCCCCCTCCGTCGTCAAATTCGCCCAGGAACCCTCCTCGGACTTGACGCGATCGGAAGAACTTCACCTCAAGGCCTTGTCACAGGTCTCTTGGAGATGGAGAAAGGTCGTCCTTCCTGTGCTGTTCAAATACTCTCGGATCACCCTCGACGACGCACCACAATGGGTACCCATCGATGCTCGATTAATTGAGACTATGCAAAGCCAGTTGTCTCAACTCAGCGGCCATGAGCTCCAAATATACCAGAAAATGCGTAACAAGTTCAAGAGTACTCCGTCCGCCTTTGACGAGGTCTTTGATGATCTCCAAATCAACCTTTGCCGCATACAACCGGGTGATGACTTCCTGAGCTCGTCCACGCATATTCTCTGGTTTCCACACTTGCCCGACAGCTTTGTGGACTTCACACACTTTGTTAACAAATACGACCTCAAGCACCACATTAAGAGTTTGGCTGTCTCGACGCCCAGGGAATACGAGTTACGCCATGTTTCCCAAGCCGACAGTCCCCTCATTCGAGCCGTGGCAGAGATCTGGAGCAACGTGTTCGCTCACTTCGAGCCCTCCAGAGTGATTGTTGCAGCTCCGCCGACTACTCTCGCAGGACTACTGGACACTCCGATGATGGGCTCCGATGCGTGGGCATTCGAGATGAAGATGCACTACGTCGAATTGGTGCAACCGGGCAATGCCAACCACTCAGACTCTTGCCGTCCATGGGATACCGCACTCATCCACCGAAGGCCTTGGAGTCACGTTGGCTACAACGAGGGCTCTTCCATAACCGCTTATAGCACCTATGAATATCACCTGAAACAGTCACCGAAGATGCTCTACCTCCTTATCCTGCGCCTTTCCAAAGAAGTACAGCCTTGTTGCAACATCCAGTCGTTCTCATTTGTTGGCGTGTTTCCCTTTAGCACTAATATCACTCCAATCACCAAGGCTTTATTCAAGATACGGTCCCTTCGCAGAATACAATTTCAGCTTGCTCCAGGTCCAGAAAACAACCTGCTAAGCACGCCAAAGAAGCTGGGGAGAGCACAGCCTGGAGACCTATGGTTAGAGTGGAACGACTCTTACAAAGTCATTGCAGAATTTATAGACGCGTTCGACTTCGAGGACGGGGCCGAGTTCATATCCACCGACTGCAACGAAGCAGCTCGAGAAAGCGAGGTCGAGCACTACATGCAACTGCTGCAGGGAAGAGGCATTGGATGGAAACAAACAGGAACCGGAGCCTGGCTTCGAGATCACTCGCTTGATAAGGCTACCGTGGACGCCACATATGCTGGAGTGGTCTGACTTTCTTTTCTGGCGACTTCACAGACGCAGGGCGCGGTAACAGCGGGCGGTCAGCTTTAGAGCACAATTCAATGCACGCCTGCAGCTAGCACCACTTTCAAAAGACGGTGACGGATTCTTCAATTGGTGGCCTGCGTCGCCTGTCCGCGTGGTTGACTGCAGGACGTTTTTGACATACGGAACGCCATCGCCATTCTCCCGTTGCCATGTGGCACGGAAGCAGAATGTCACAACATCGTCTGGTCAACCCAGTTTCTGGCAGATACACAATAACGACTTGTGATACCCTGTCGTATCAGATCCCTGCCTACTCCAAATCGCCAAGGGAAATCACCCGCAGTTGGGTACCTTCGCGACTCAGGGAGCCACGACACCTCATCTCTTGCAGCACGCTGCCTTGACGGGATCCCTGAAGTCGCAAACAGGAAATTCCGCTTGCGCACCAACAGCGAATCGCAAGGCCGCGAGCAAGATCAGGAGACAGAAGTTGCAGTGGCATGCCGTCATGGTGAAATTAGATCGAACAACCGCGATCCATGACATAGAATGGCAAGCCACATGTCACGCTAACGAGTATTGGCTGGCCCTCGGAGCCGCTGTGGCGCTCACTCAAGCAACGCGTGCCCGGTCGGGCGTGTGAATCTCGATGAAGCGCTGTCGCCAGAGATGAACTGCTTCAGGGAAATGGAAACCATCATGCGACAGTATGCGCTCGGGAGTACACACCGACGGCCGTTCTCAGCGTGCCACTGGACGCCGATATGGTATTCTCGGATACACATGGGAAACCAGGGGAGGTGTGGCTAAACGCGATGAGAAGGCGATGACGCAGCCCGGTCCAACATCGCTCATCCTGGCGGGAGATCCAGACGTCAGGCCCGCGTCCGCATCGCCAGGCTCCGTCATCCTGGACAAGGGGGGCCCTTAATTGGGGTGTAGGCTGGCTCGATTGGGGCTGTTTTGCTGGCGAAAGCGTGTAGGAGCGGCGAGCTAACAGGATTTCTGGGCCGAAGACGCCGCGGCGCGCTCCTGTGCTTTGTCCACAGGCACGGCTCGATCGATTAAGCGTGAATCTTTGCTTGCCCTGGTCTCGTGTGTCTGGGGAGAGCAGTTCCTGCTAGCTTGGCAAGCCCATTTTGCATGTCGAACAGATGACGTAGTGGAAGCGCTTGTTATGTCGAGCTGTACCACGGCAACCGCGACCCGCCCTTGCAACCAAATAAAGCTCTCTACCTCGCCCCTTCACCCTCCTTCACACTACACGCTCCCACCCCGACTGCCTCATTGTTTCAGCACTGCTACTCTGCTATTTTTGTTTGTGATACCCCGATACCCAGCATAAAAGCATCTCCTCAGCATGGCGACATCAAAGGCGGTGAACCGTCCTATGGACCAGAAGCAGAAGGAGAAGGACGTCAAGTAAGCCGCCGTCACATGCGCACCGCAAATCTCCGCTAACGGCTCTCCAGCAACAAGCTCCAGCTCTACGGCATCTATTCAGGTATGCGATAACGGACGCGTGCAGTGCGCGTGCCGTTGTTCTCGATGCGCAATTGCCATGTACTGACACTTTGCAGCTTTTGCTAATGGGAAAGTACCGTCCAACAAGCAAATCGACGTGGCGCTCAACAGCGCTGTAGCCCACAAGGCGCTCAATTCACCCTCTAAGAAGCTGAGCGCCGAGGGACAGCAGCTTGTTGGAGATCTGAAGAATGTCATTGATCAGGCGAAGGTTCTGTTGCTGACGAAGAACGATGGCAACCTTCTCCAAGACTTCATCTGGCAGACACAACAGATCAGCGGCGGCAACGCCGGTACCCCGAATGCGCCTGTTGACAAGGAGACTGCTAGGCAGCACGGTAATGAGGCGTTAGAGGGTCTCCGCACTCTTGGCACTCTCGTTATTTCAAACGGCCAATTCAGGAAACTGCTCAACGACGCCGTTATCCTCCTGCGGGATATCGCTGGAGATGCCGCAACCAAGGCCGCTGACAAGGTCAACCCATCGCAGGACCAACTGAACCAGATCGACCACCCTGCCTCAGACAACACGTGGCATGATGTGCCCGACCTGTCCAAGGGCAACCTCCAGAGCCAGTTCAAGCAGAACATCCCGTTCAACCGCAAAGACGCTGAGAATGCTGCTGGTGACGTCTCACAGGCCGCTCACCCATCTGGATCCCGCGATCCCGCTGACGTCGCTCAATTGGGCGCAAGGGAGCAACAGCACGGCACGGAGCAGGGACTTGACGCGCAGGCCGCCCTCGGTACCGCTAGGCAGAAGGTCGATGAGAACGTTTCCGAAGAAGACAAGCAGCGTCTCCGCGAGACACGTGACCGCAACAAGGAGCGCACGTCGAACTACCTGAAGGGTAAGATGCCTCAGGAGCGACGCGAGCAGACCATCTGGCGCCTCAAGAAAATGATTGTCGAGATTCAGGGACATCAGGATTACCAGCAAGCCATTGAGACCCTGCTTCGCCTGGCGGAGCAATATGCCGGCCACTCCAAGGACCTTACCCAGCAAGGCAAGGGGACCGTGAAAGGTGCGCACACCGATGACGCGTTGCAGCTGGCGGAAGCTGACCTCAAGGTTCGTGATTTAGGGTTCGTCAATGAGAACCGAGCAATGCTGACAAACATCAAGACCCTACTGGAGCGATTCGCCAACAACACCTCCTTCGATGACCTGATCGACTCCGTCAACCAGATCTACCGCGATGCGGATCGCGACCCGGATTTGAAGAACTGGTTCAAGCACCTGGATACTTTTGTTCGCAAGGCCCTTCAGCAGCAGGGCTTTATTCTAGAGGATGCCTCCAACGAAGAATGGAATCGTCTCTATGACCAAGGGCATGATCTCCTCCGTGGCCGTTACCGTGGTCACACCGATCGCATCGCGGATGAGTTCAAGTTCCTCGGTCAACAGTTCGATGAAGACCCACAGAACAAGCGCTTCGCTGAGTCCGTCAACAAGCTGTTCACCGATCTCGGAACAGATGAGGATGGCAAGACTACCTTCAAGCCCCATCTGGTGAAGGACTTGACCGACGTTATTCTTCCAGCCTTCTTCGAGAACATTCGTTATATTCCCATCCCCCGTATTGAGTACAGCGACCCCCAGGTCGATGCTGTCGTCGAGAACCTCGTCATCGAGGGTGACAACCTGGCGCCAAACGTGCTCGAGTTTGGCTCGGACAACTACTGGCGCTGGGGCCGTAAGCAGATCAGCAGCAGGAGCAAGAATAAGGTCATGCTTTCAGTCTCTGGTGTACAGATGGATCTCCGCGACGTTTCCTATTATGTGAAGCGCAAGCAAGGCTTCCCATCTGTCACCGATAAGGGCGTCATGGACATCTTCATGGGAGGATCCGGTTTCAGCTTCAAGGTTGAGATGGAGACTGCCGACAAGGGCGACAAGATCAACTACTTCAAGGTCAACAAGGTCTCGACTGATGTCAAGAACCTTCAGATCAAGCTGAAGAAGAGCAACCACAAGCTTCTTTTCGCCATGTTCAAGCCTCTTCTGCTGAAGGTCATGCGCCCAGTAATTCAGCGCGTCCTGGAGAAGCAAATCAAGGACAACGTCAACCAACTCGATGCTATCATCTACGATATCAAGACCGAAGCTGACAAGGCTGCCGCCGACGCGAAGCGCAACCCTGACCCTGAGAATATTCAGAACATCTACCAGAGGTACGCTTCCGCTGCCAACCAGCGCCTTCTGCAGGGCAAGCAGAAGAAGGAGCAGCTCCAGGAGCGTGCCAAGGATACCAAGGTCAATGTCGCCGTCACTCAACACGACTCCATCTTCCAGAATATCTCTCTGCCCGGCGGCATCAGCTCCAAGGCCACTGAGTACAAGGACCTCGCTGCCAAGGGCGACAAGTGGGAAAGCCCCGTGTTCTCTATAGGATCAGCCAAGGAGTCTACCAGCCTACCGAAGCTGGGAAGCGTCACCCGCAAGCCGCATGGCCGCACGAGTGGTTATGATTCTGACCCCAACTCCGCCGTTGCTGGCATCACCAGTGGTGGCCAAGGTTACGGTCAAGGACAAGGATATGGCCAAGGACAAGGGTATGGTCAGACCCAACCAGGATATGGTCAAGGCCAAACTGGTCAGGCATTTGCTGGTCAGGTTGACAACGCTTTTAACGGAAGCGCTAACGGCGGTGTGTCCAACGATGAGTACAACACGACTCTCGGAAAGCAAAACCCAGTCCTGCAGGGCACCATCTAGACGCATGAAATCATGACGCTCGGAAGGCCACGACTTTTCTTTGATTGTTCGAAATGATACCACAGTTGAGAGGCGCACGATACACGGTAAAATTGGATGTCCGACTTCATGGATATTATGCCCCGTAATGAGGATGTTGGGGGCAAGGCGCGCATGATATCAGCGGGCGGCTCTGTATAGTATCCTCGTGTGCATTCTGTAGCCCCATTAATCATTCTTCTTTGACTTCTCTTATCGTGTCCCTACATATTGTGAAAAGTGTGATTGCCTCGTGGACTTCGAAACTGCCGGCACCTTCGAGAAACGAAGCACTGCTAGGTGCAATAAGACTGATGAATGGTTATTCTCCACGAGGCCTTCTACAGGTTAACCAGCGTGACGGACGATACTCGTGGTCTTCGAATATTCTCGTCCGCAGTTCTGCACTCGCTTAGGTCGGGGAAGGCGGATCCGATTTCGGATATCGAATCGCGTTGCACACTGAGCCGGCGGAGGTCGGTTTTCAGCCTCGCACTTCCTCCATGATCCAACATCTCCCTCTTTTGCTTTGCGGATATGCTAAATGCTAAAGCGGACATGGCTGAAGGAGCTACTTCTTCCTCAATGCGAAAGTTTCCAACCCCTCTCTTAGAGGGCTAGAGCGGCGTAGTAGAGCGGAGACGTGCGGGAATCGTGCGAAAGCCATGGATGCATGTTGGGGGCGAAGCTCTACTAGAGCTTACCGTATAAAAAGACCGTCTTGTCTTCAAGATGATGGACACAGCAAGCACTCACCGACCGACCTATCTCTTCAAGTTCAAGAACATACAATCGTCTCGTCAATTCACATAACCGGTTTCTACCCAAGTCATACCGCTTTCGTCCACCACCATGAACATCAACACACCGACCCTTCCCAAGCAAGCCCACGCCCTCCTCGATGGCCAGGCCAAAGTCCGCACATATGAAGCCACAGGCGGTGCCGTGACCACGCAATTCGCCGCGCACAACCTCAGCCTGATTCCCCCCATCCCATCCGACTCCATAATCCACGACAACACCTGCGGCAACGGCAACGTAACCAAGCTCATCCTCCAATCCCCACCTTCCAACATCCAAATCCACGCAACGGACATCGACCAAGTCTTCCTGGACGACCTGCAATCCGACGTGATCAAGCACGGCTGGCCCGTCAGCGTCTCGAACCAGAAATCCGAAACCCTGAACTTCGCAGATGATTACTTCACGCACAGCATCACCAACATCGGCATCTTCTTCACGAGCTCGGCTGGCCTCGACGGCGCTAAGGAGGTCTACAGAACGCTTCAACCCGGCGGCACCGCTATCGTCAACTGCTGGGAACATGTGACATGGTTCCTACCCCTCAAGCTCGTGCACGACGCTACGCGCAACAATGCGCCATACCCCGCGCCACCGATCGGCTGGAGCGATGGCAAGCAGATTCAGAAGATTATGCGAGAGGGGGGATTTAAGGAGGAAGATATAAAAGTGGAGCGGAGCGAGGCGTGGGCCAAGACGAGCGATTTGAGGGGCTGGGCGGCGATGGGTTGGGCGTATTTGGGAGGTATTGGGACGTGGAGGGAGGAGGATGAGGCGGTTTGGGACCAGGCCGTTGATAAGCTTGTGGAGTTGTTGAAGAGTAACCCAGCGGAGAATGTCAAGGTGGTGGATGGGGAGACGTGGTTGCGGGCTAGCCAGTGGGTTGTTGTTGCGAAGAAGTGAGGAAGATTATACAACGAACGATTGGTTGCAGCGCGAGACAGAACAGGTATAAAGAGAGGAAGGTAAAGGAAGTATATTGCTACCAAGTAAAAAGAATATATACTCTTCTCTGACCAATCGATGATCCTACCTATCTGTATCCGCTGCATGTTTGTTCTTGTCATACACCTTAATCTCCTCCTCCTCCCTTCATGTCCACGCCAATACTAGCCACCCACCTGACTACCCACCACCTACCTACCTTGCTTGTTGTTCTTATTTCTCACCAAAATAAAATAGAATAAAAAAAACAGCAAAAGAAACCGAACTCCTTTCGGAGTTAGGAAGAAACCAATGTCGTTGGACTGGTTTACTTTTTGCGGGCCTATGTTTTTACTAGGCCGCAACTTCTATCCCATGGCAGTCAAACTCATGTACTCGAACCCGGGTCATTCTGGTCTGGAACTCAACGTACTGGTGGTCTAGGTCGGATGCAGGCAGCCAGGCTTCCTGATCCAACTACACCAAGGGAGTTCCTTGCAGTCTGAGCTGGGGAGATGAGATAACAGATCTGCTGCGTTGTGCAATTAATATAGTGCGGTTGGAGGTGCGAGGTGGGAAGTGAGGGTGAGGTGAGGGTACGTCATTGTTTTGGGCGAGGGCTGGTGCGCTGGTAAGTGAGGAAGGCGCGCGGTGCACCTGCCTGCTGGGCAACTGGCGGTTCGTGCGTGTGAAGCGGCGTACGAGGGGCATGAGGGCGCTGAGCGTATAGCCGCCAAGCCAGAAGTCTTGATTGCTAGATCTCCATTCATTGTTCCGTACTGCTAGAATATTGCGACGGCGGGCCTCGCCTTCAGGTCTGAGTGAAGGATATACACGCCTGTGATCGATCCGTGACTGGCACAAGTCAATGCTGTCTGCAGAATTACTTGGGAATCCTTGGAATTGCATCTGCTGACCATGCGGTCCACGTTGGATAGCTCGAAGTCGTAATCGCCTTTTGGAGAAGTGATATTCTACTCGAGTTCCCATAGTCATCTCTTGATCACAGGACAGGTTTGAGTATGGGAGGCGTTTGTATAAGCTCCGTATATCACCGAGCAAAGCACATGTCGGTAAGCAGGTTGGACACCATCGCTCAAATCTTTACATCCTACGGTGAGTATCAGCACTAGTAAAAGTAGGACGACAAATGAGGATGAGAGTGACAGCTTACTATGCCAGATATATATGCTATATTACAATATATAGACTACATATACATGCTCGTCGTTGATCCCATCGCTAATTCATAAGCCCCTCCACCTGTTCATTGCTCAAAGTCGCAGCTCTTGACTTCATCGAAGGCCGTGGAGCAGCTTTCCCGGCCGTCTTCGGATTTGCTTTGGGCTTCGTAGAGCTAGCACCCTTTGTAGACGTGGTGCCCGCCGCCTTTGCTGACTGGGGAGCCTTTTTGGTGCTGGAACCGGAACTACCAGCTCTTTGGTTTTCGAGCGCAGCCTCTGCCTCGATATTTTTGACGGCACGCGAGACCGCTACGCTATAGCCTCCGAACCACTCGCCCCATGACTGCTTGCCTTCCGTCTCTGAGGCTTTGGCTACTGCCGTTGAGGTTGGGGCCTTCTTCGCTTTCGGCGCAGGTGGAGTGGGTTCCTGCATGGCCTGCCGTGCTCGTCGTTGCTCGAGAAAACCCCTAGCAACGTTCTGTGCGGCAGAAACACCACTTTGAATTGTCTTGACATCATCCATGCTGACGTTTGATGGCAGCGGTATACGATAGCTGCCGGACAATGTGACCTGGCGGTCTGGTAGTTCCGCTTTATCTTCCACGCCCACTCTCTCGCGAGGTATCTCTTCAATATACTCCGTCTCCTCGGACTTTGTTCTCTTGCTCTTTGGCCGGTTCTTCGGCCTGTAGAGCTCCAGGTCCCGTCTCGCTACTTCGAGCTCGTCCTCCAAGCGTACCAGCTCCTCTTCTGCTTCGTCTTCGACCTCCTCGACTTTCGCTGGCTCGGCGGCAGACGCTGTCGGTACTTGCTGACTCGACCCTTTCCTGCTCTTGCCTCGTCGCCTTGGGGACCGATTCCTTGAGTCTCCTCCACCTTTGTAAAGTTCTTCGACTTTGGCTTCGAGGCCTCGAACGCGGGATTTGAGGGCTTCTAGCTCAGCGGTAGCAGCGGCTGGTACACCCTCACCGGAAGGAGTAGCGACGAGAGCAGCAGGGCTTGATTCCTTGGTGTCATCCTGTGACGTAGGCTCCTTGTTCAATTTTCGTGGTCGCCGTCGTTGGCGGTTGGGCCCTGTCTGTGCTTGCGGCGTTGCTGGAGCATCCTTTACTGGTGGGGGCACAGAGGTCTTTCCCGCTACCGCTGGACTCATCTTGACACCACCTTGTTCTTTCAGAAGTACAATGCCTCCGTCGGACCCTGCCTTTCCACCAGCACGTCCTTCGTCTTGTTTCGGGGTTTTAGCTTTCCGTGACGTAGGTGTGGTGGTGTTTGGACCTGGAGATTGAGGCTTTGTAGGCATTGAATATAGCTTGCTCGTTGTTTCGATCAAGACGGCGTCGTTACTTCGACAAATAAATTGATCAGAAAGGAGGAACCGACGCTGAGCATCGCGTTCTGCCCAGTTATGAAGTTGGGACGAATCTGACGTATGAGGGGCGTTGGCAGGGTCTAACGTCGAACTAGCCCGCAATAGGGACCGTTCGTCATGCAATGGAGATCATAAGATCCAGACTCTGCAGTGGTAGTCTGTAGACATGAGAGAGCCTTTAGACGTAAGCATCCCGTCAATTTCAGTAGGGATGATTGCCTTTCCGGAACATCGATTGAAACCCACAAGCATACAATCATTAACTGATTTCAGGAGGCGATTAGCCCAATACTCGCACTGACGACGACCAGATGCAAAGAGGAGACTTGGTTTTATTTTGACTAATTACATGCATGAGCGCCAAAAATCTATTCCAGATTCAATCCAGATTGTCCTCGCGCACACATACTCCCTCGCCTACACTTACTCCGTCCATCCTTGAAGCCGACTGTTCCGAAGGCAGGTTGAACAAGACCATTGAGCGACTTTCTCAGATAACGCAGGTCGAGGAAGAGCAGGACCATCGGGACCCTAACTTTTATGGAGACGTACAATAACAGATGCAGGCATTGGGTAGGGCAGATCGAATGAGCGAGCAGATGAGAGGGTAACCATTAAACATGTGCAGGGACGCGAGGAACCAGTATCAGCCATAACAGCATCCCTTCTAACCAAGCCGAAAGTTTTACCTTGCGTGCCATAGCCAGATCAAACGAATTCGACGTACCATGCTTAGAATACTGCAAACATGTGTTGGAATGCCACGTTGAAACGCTGCCAATAGAAGGGACCATAGCTCGATCGTTAAAGGAAGAAAAGCCCCGGAAAGAGAAAGGAACCGCCCAGAGCGCCGAGAAATGTACGCGACGCTACGAGCACCCCCTGGTTGTACGGAGGCAGATGATTTGAGCATTGTACTCAGGACGCGGGTAGAGTATGTACTCGTTGTGCTCCTACCTATGAAGCAATGGCACGGCCCGAACCACGACCCTTGCTCTTGCCTTTGCTAGGAACTGTGTTCCAACCATCGGCTTCTAGGTTTTCGGTGGTGCTTCCGGCGGGCGCTGCTGCAGGAGTGCTCGATTTGCGGCGCCAAGCACCCTCGGCCTTTGCCGGCTCGCGCACTACCTCCTGCGGCTTCACAGACTTGTCTTGTACGATGTCTCCGTTTGCCGGGGCATCAATACCCTCTGCATCTTCGCTCTCAGCGTCGGCGTCTTCTTCTGTCCGTCGTAGAATCTCGTAGTTCTTGGTGGCCGGCTTCTCGTCCGCACCGTTCTCCTGTGATTTCTCTGCGGTAGGGGTGGGTGGTGCGCCAGCCTTTTCTTTCGCTGCAGCTTTGTCTGCAGCCTCCTTGGCCCTCCTGTCCTCGCGTGCCTTGTCATCTGCTTCTTTCTTCTCACGAAGCGTAGTCTGCCTCTTCTCTTCAATCTCCTTCTCGCGCGCAGCGGTATCGATCGGACGCGCAGCACCGAAGGGGTTGGACTTTGAGTCTGTCGTGGATGACGCAGGATCAGATGGAACCGCTTCGGAGACAGTTCGCTTTTGGAGGTTCAGCTTCGGGCGCGTGGCCAAAGCAGCAGGCTGCGGAGCAGGAGAAGAGGGAGTGCTAGTCTCTGGCGTAGCAGATGGAGACTTGGCGGGAGCATCTGGTCGCATTTTCGAGCGCCACTGGTTGTCCATCTCTGGAGCAGTTGGCTGCCTCTCATATTGAGGCCTGTCCTGGAATTCGCGACGTGGGGGTCGGGAGCCGTCCTGGGATCGGCCCTCACCCCAAGCTGGAGACTGCCTTCGCTCACCTCGAGGGGCTTCGGGGCCGCGCACTCGACCACCCTCTCTCATTGGGCCAGTCGGGGGAACCGGGGACAGAGGACCCCTGCGCTCCCAGTTGCCGAAATCGCGCACCTTGCCGTCGTTCTCGAAGGGAGGGGGCCGCCTGCGACCTCCAGCATCGGAGCCAGCGTCGGAGCCAGCGTCAAAGTTTCGACCGAAGCCGCCACCAGGACCGCCGCGGTCAGAGGCACGGCGTCCCGGAAGATCGGGAAGCGGACCCTTTCGAGTCCAGTCAGACATGTCCTTAGTGCCCTCTGGACGGTCCTTGGCTATAGTCGTATGTTAGCAAGCCGCAAGAAGGGTACAGACGCTAATACTAACGAGGTTCGGCGACACTGATCCTAATATTTCTACCCTGGAACTGTGTGCCTGATAAATCGAGTGCCTTCTTCAAGCCATCGAGAGTGCCAAATTCAACATAGCCAAAGCCTTTCGGCTTCATCTCCAGCTTGTCCTCGACGATTCGCACGTTGGTGACGGCGCAATCCGCGAAGAAATCCTGAATGTCGCCTTGAGTGGCATCGAAGGAGAGGTTGCCTAAGTGCGCAGTATACGGGGGCTTCGAGGGAAGTGGAAGCTGCTCGCGCACAGCGAAACCACGGTCAGCTAGAGCGTCCTGTCAGTATTCGTGCAAAACCAGTACCCGGAATACGAACCAAAACTGCCGCTGCGTTCAGAGCCGAATCCGCCAGCTGAGCTGAAGGCGCGTCGCTCGGGGTAGCCTCCAGCACCGCCGCCGCCGCCTTGGGGACGTTAGCAAAGTCGTTCAACGAGACCCGCGCGGGGCACAAATTCGGTGCGGGCAATTTCACCTAAGCCGCCTGCAGAAGAGTTAGTTTTGACACCTCGAAGCAGATTTTGCGGGGAACTCACTTCCGACGGGCATGTCTTCCATTTCATCGGCCCATGATCCAAGTGCTGTCGTCCGTCAGTTGGCTGCGTGCCCGAGGCTGGACCGGGTGGCGCATACATTGATCCCCCAGAAAGTCCCCAAGGGACATTTTCTGCTGGGATTTCTTTGGCGGAGCTGTAAAAATCGCAATTAGCCCAACTGCTCTTGCTATTTCTGCGGCGCGCACACAGCGGGCGCCCAGTGTTGCGGCCGTCTGCCTGGCGGCCTCCGCACGAAGGGACTGCGTACCCATGATTGCGAGTCGCAGTCAACGCGCTGTCCGGAACCGCGCGTTGTCTGTATAAGTCCTGAGAGCGGAGTATGCCCTCAGCGAGTCGAGTCTGTGTAAGGGTTTCGGGTGGGTTGTGCAGGTGGTGGGTGGTCAAACGTTGACCCAAGCCTGGAGAGGAAAAAGTGGCCGCCAGGCGTGAAGTGCGATCTAGCGCATTTTCGCTTATGTCATGGAATCCATGGGCGAACATACGGTTCTCCGCCCAGCCGCTCATGGCAGCAACACCAAAGCCGAGATCAAGGATATATCGCTTTTAGGAACCCGGGTCTTCAATGACAGAGGCATGACAAATCGGCCTGATCCCAATGCGGTCTTTCACCCTCTAGAGGTGGCACGGCGTGCTGCGCAAGTGGGAGGTGCTGCAGGTACGTACCGGCCCATGCTGTATTTCCTCTATCAATGTCGATCCCTCTTCTACTATATACTTTGTCTTCTCTTACTTGTTCACGTCTGTCATACCAGTTCCTAGAAAGAGTCGGTGAGGAGAGCGAACTCTGCGTTGCCAAGAGGTATCACGTGCTCTGCGAGCAATGTTGGCTCCAGATGAGTGCTCACCTGGGCAAGCTGGCAATGGAACTCGGCAGCATGTCTTGTGCCTGATAAAACCTTACTCGAGTCCCGAGTTTGAGTCTTTAGAAACAGTTGTATCATGACATTGGAAACCTTCACGTTGCTTATACAATGCGTTTCGCTGTCAAACTTCCTTCTCCGGTCCAACAAATACCATTTCCATTTCTCAGACCTATTTTCATCAATTCCTGACGAAATCCAGCAATTCCCGGCACCATAATTGGCTCCCTCTATGGCACAATCCGTACATCCACTCCACTCCTGTTCTCCGTCATTTCCGGCTTACAATGGTTCGCCATCGGCTCGACCTACTGGACCATTCGGACCTCCATTCTCAATCGAGATGGCCTATCCAACTACTTCAGATACACACGCGGCATACCTCTACGTGCACGCACCGATCAGCACCCCACGAAATCCGAAAAAGTAACTGCAAGCAGCGTATCCGGCAGTGTCACGGGTGCTGTGCTGGGCCTGGTCTTCCGAGGCCCTAAGAATGTGATTCCGGGAACCATTATGTTTGGACTATGTGGATTTGGGGGACAGCATCTTTACGAGTATCTCGATTCGCGGAATACTAGGGCTGTGCGGAGGCAGATGGAGATTCAAGAGAGGGTGGAGAGTGGAGTGAAGGAAGAAGTAAAGGATAATTGGGTGCAGAGGGCTGCGAAGAGTAAATGGAGTCCGATGAGTGTGTTGACGGATGAGCAGTATGAGGAGATGATGAAGGAGAAGATATTGAGTGTCGAGGTGCAGATTGCGCTGATCGATGATAGGATTGAGGGAATGAGGGTTAAGCAGAGGGAGCTGGAAAAGAGTCAAGCAGAGGAACAGGTCCAGGAGAGGAACGCCGAAGTGAAGAGGTGATCAGGGCGCGCTTTCAGTTGCGGCGCTTGGAATCTAAGGCTCTTTCCTACTTATTAAGACCCACGTTGATGTACAGTATAAATGTATAATAGCATGTTATGGATTATGCTGGGCAACACCAGAAGAATCAAACGGGGTTCGAGCACTATCACCCGGCAATAGTCTGTGTCTGCTACAACCCGGCCCCCGCCAAACCCTTGAGATTTGACTAGTCTCTCTTGCCAACCTCCTGACCCTCATGCACAATCAGTCTCAATGTATCAGCCCCTAGACTTCGCTACAATCCAATCACTCCATACAATCGCCGACCACACCGCACAAGACCCAATCATCCCCAGCACCCAAAAGTTATGTGGGTAATGTGCCAACCCCGTCCCCTTCATGCCCAGATCATGCAGGAAACAGCCCACGATGAACATATCCACAGAGTTGCTGATGACCATTGACAGGCTATACGACCACGTACGGCGGGGAACGCTCAGTGTTTGCCAGTGCAATTCGTAGCAGCGCCGCGTTTCGTAGTAGATGTGTGTTGCGCCACCAAAGAGAAGCGGTAGGGCCATGAAAATACAGATGTATGGGTCGGAGGCGAAATCATGGACATCCTTATGCTCTCTTTAGTCTAAAAATTCCAGATGTGGAAGGGAGTGCGATGCACGCAGGGTACGGTACTCACGGTGACATTCTTGAAAATGTAGAGAAGGATCATGCTGCACATAACGCTGGAAATAAGGAAGATTAAACTTAGAAATTTGGGCATGTTGTAGTTGTAGAGATCGTAGCCGACAGGCAGGGCTCTAAAGTACCGTCGGGGGCGCGCGGTAAGACGGTCGATTTGTCGGCTGATTAGATTCGACATGGTGATCGAAGGCGGGAGAAGAGAGAATGGAGGCTGGGTGTATTCGAAGCGACATTGAACGTGATTTGTGCTGACAATGTTGAGCTAGCCTCATGGCTTTTCGACATCGAACCGTGGAATCTTTGACTGTTGACATGTCGGGCGAGCGCACTACGGTACGTAATTGTCACTTTTCGTCATGATGGGCGAGACACCTAAGTAGTTTTATATGGTTTGAGACTGTGAACAATCGGAAAGCTTTCGCTACAGGTGATTTAAGCATCTTGTCGTTCCTCTTCCGTGACCAGAGCCAGCCTGCTCGCTTTTTCCATTTCTCTGAGGCATGGGGCTTCGATCATGTTGCCAAACAAAAGGTTCTTGACCGTGCCGGCCGCTACAAGGAGCCACAGGAGCATGACACATATTGCGAGAACCTACAGATATGTTAGGCCTAGGCGTAAAGAGTATGGGTGTTATACAACTCACCGTTCCGAGTATCCGGAAAAGGGCCGAAGGCAGCTCTTGACCCAACGTCAAAGTCGACATGGCGAACACGCCAACAGGGAATGTGAAACCCCACCAGCCCATGTTGAACGGGAACTTCGAACGCGAGATCGAAGCGATGGCGAAGAAAAGCCATACTAGTCCAAACCCCCACATGATAATCGCAACTCCGAATCCTAGCACATAGAGTACGTCGCCCGCGAGGGTATGCAGCGTCTTCGTCTCCGGGAATATTCTCATGGCCTGGGATCCGAGCGCCATGATGGCGTACCCGCCTTGCCCCATTGGCCCCAGAGGGAGGAAGACGCTGACAATGACTTCCTGTGACGGCAGTTCGTGCACTGCAAGTCTACGGAAATAGATCACCGTAACCACAAGAGCCAGAGGTACGCCCATTCCCCACTGTACATCTGTCCCGGGAGGAGTCACCGTTAGCAATAATATTCCAAGTGAGCTCTTCGTATCATACACAAAACTTACAGCTAATGATGACTGTCCAGAGTGCATGTTGAGAATTCGGCAAAGCAGAAGCGACGACAGCGCCCGAAGCCGCAGAAACGATGGGAGCTACAACTGGGAGTAGCCAAGTGGCCGTCATTGTTTCGTGCTTGTTCTTATGTTTAGTCATCCTGTGTAATCGTCAGTCGTTTTTTGAAGAATCCATTAGACTGATTCATACATCTGGAAGGGTAAACCTAAGCAACAAGCGACGCTGACAATCGAGTCGACCCACCACATTGCCCATGCGGCTTGTGCAGCTCGTCCACCCCAGCTGGGTACGCACACGAGAGTGAACATGTTCACAATAGTCGCAAAGCCCATGGGCAGCGTTCCAAGAAAGAGAGACTGAACTGGGTGTTGGAGCAATAAGCCCCACGTCGCAGGATAGAGCACGTATCGCAGTATCGACAACACGAGAATAGCAGAGAACAAGAGCACGTTCAGGGCGAAGAAGACAATACTGAGTACGTTCAGAAGCGATTGGTGTCCGGGGTAAACATTCGATAGAGCGTGTAGTAGAATCGAAACTATCCCGGTACCCATTGTTATTGCGAACTGCCAGGGACCATTAGCTTGCGAGGACAAGAGTATTCGAATCGATCTTGGTGTGGAGATAGAAACCTGAAACATACCCAAGACGGTGTGAAGTTCTGCACTGCCCTTCTCCAACCTTCTCGATCTGGTCGAATGAGCCACTTAGGCAGTGGCTGATCAATATGGTATGCTTGTTTCCCATGAAGCGCAGCCGTGCACAGGACATTGGTACGGGGATGGATATCCTCTAGAGGCGACCGAGATGTGGACATTGTTAATGTGGTTGCAATTCGAAGGAC
Source organism: Lophiostoma macrostomum CBS 122681 (assembly GCA_010405375.1). Lineage (NCBI taxonomy): Eukaryota > Fungi > Ascomycota > Dothideomycetes > Pleosporales > Lophiostomataceae > Lophiostoma > Lophiostoma macrostomum. The sequence continues at coordinate 86,508 of MU004311.1, read as the reverse complement.
GGGCGAGACTAGTCTGAAACAAAGAAAATATTACCCAAGAAATCATGAGACATTGGTACGTGGGAATCTTATATACTATGTCCGAGTGGGTACGGAGTCATAACCGCAAAGCCATCGCTAATGACATCCGTAGGACCCGGCCACTTTCATTTGGCGGTGAGAACCCCGGCAAGAGAGTAATTCTTTCACAAAAATTGTTGAATAAGTTTTTGACCCAACTTGCGAAATTGTAGTTAAGTGGTAGCAGTCGGATCACGCAATCGTCGCCTGGGCATCCAACCTCGGAGAGGTCCAACCTTGGAACACGCGCTAATTCGACACGTGACACGCTAAACAACCTTCCCACTCCCGAGGTTGGAGAGCTTCGCAATCTCAATGCAACATTCGAATGGAGGTTTCTCAGGAACACAGCCGTGACAAAACCATATCCCAAATCGATGCTCATTCAATATCTTATATTCGAGCGTCAGAAGTTGGCACGATGAAATTGACGCTACAGGGAACGGTATTCACGCTTGCACGATATGGAACGTCGATTGGAGACGGCTCGAACTTGGAATACGTCTTTCTTCTATTTTCATCCGGTTTTGGATGTACAGCTATCGACGACAGTAGAGCACAACCTCATTGACCAAAAATCACTGCCTACGCTACCCGCGCCAATTCACAGTTAGGCGGGATTGATCATTCACCTGGAGGTCGGTACTTGTTCTTCGAAGGCGAATACGTTGATCTCTTTTGTGCAGGAGCGACTTGCTATCAATGAGCCCATTTACCCTCTGGTAAGTCTAATCAGAAGCTTTTGTTGAAGGATCAAAATTTGTGCGGATTTCGCACGAGGCTTTTCTTTTCCAATGTCTATCATGCGACTCCAAGTCCCAGAAACTGTCTGCCCTTCTCATGTATGTAGGAATTCTGGCATACAGCCAAACTCTAACACATGTGGAGAAGGTTCCATTGGAAAACTGACTAGGTGGCTATATAATTGCCCACAACAGTCTGGGGACATGTGAACACATCGTCGATCCCGGCTCGTGGAGCTTGGCCGCGGCATTCAAAACAAAACACGGGAAGTGAAAGTGACGTCAACCGTGATGGAGTTCTCTCGAGGGCGTTCAGTGAAAGAACGCATGGAAAAGGCAAAAAGGGCAGTACAAGAAGCCGAAGAGGGTACTCAAGAACAACAATCTTAAGGTCGCGGAAGCGCATGTGGAAACTGCGAAAATGGCTTTGTGAGTAGCATGACGAAGCCACAGCTAAAGTAGGACTGACAGAACCCCAGCACATGCAGTCTCTGTGATAGAGGCTTCCGGACGAATAGGTCTCTCCTCCAGCACATCGGTGACTCGCAGAACCACTTGCCTTGCGCGAAATGCAACTTCGTCGGAGCCACGCCTGAGGACTTGGTTCAGCACTACCGCGACGATGGCTGCATGATCGTGTGCGAAGGCTGTCTGGACTCAAGTGGCCGAGATGTCGTTTGGCACAGCAAAGGAACCCAATACTGGCAGCATGTGCAAGACCAGAACGTCTGCGATATTTGCGAACGTCACTTTCACACCGACGACAATCTCAGAAACGTTAGTGCCCCGTCTCAAGTACTCTTCGTAATGATCAGTCAGTGGTCAAACGTTTTCGGGGATGTTACTGCTACCATGAAAAGCATTAAGAGTTCCATCTTCCAATTTCGTTTTGAATATCTCGAAGAAAAGGAAATTGATTGTAACAGCATAAATTGACGCATCGCTCGGCGGTCCACGAGTGTCTTGCATGCTATCGCAAGTTCAAAACCTATAGCGGCATGGTAAACAACCCAAGTTCTCTACCTGCAATTCTCTCTAACATGATCGCAGATTGTCCACCTCGAGTCCGGCGTGTGTGACTCTGGCATCGACATCCTCGACCTGAATGAGACAGCTGCTTGATGCTATAAATGGAACGAATACATCGATGATGATTACCGTCAAGACATGCTGGACTGCTGCATTCTAGAGGATCTCTATACCGAAACAGTCTACCCATATCAGTGCCCGGAATGCGATGCCGTCTTCACGAAGCTCTCGTCTCTATTTCAGCACGTCGAATCGAAATCTTGTGACCAGACGTCAGATGAATACCCCATCAGCAAATTGAAGAGGTACCTTTACGTGGTTCATGGTGCGGAGTGAGTCAGAGGCTTGTCTAGCAATGTCTCTGTGAATGTATGGAGGAACAATTACGATCAAGAGATTAGGGGGGTAACGCATAGCCAGTATTGCGGCAAATCGCAATCGTTCTGTAACAGTTCGAATGCAACCTTACTGGGGCTATCGCTCTACCTAACGGTCCCTGTATTGACTCTAACATGGATCTTCGTACGTGTACGCAAGTGCAACTAGCGTTCACGTTACTCACTTTGTAGAACTACTCATAAACGTGTCGGACTCGAACGTCTCAATCTGACTCACATGATTGCTCACCCCAACTTCTTTCTCGATGACCGCTACATGTACATCCTGCTCCTCACGAACACCCTATACACGAGGTGCACCATGTGTACTCATATTCCGCAGGTATGGCGGAGTCGAACAGTTCGTTACTCCCATATAAATGTATCCTGCGTCATATCGATGACCATTCCACAAAGCTCCATATGTTATCCCCCAGGCGTCTGTGGTCTTCCTTCCTACACCATCTTCTATATACACTTTCACAGACTTTTTCAAATTTACAACGTTTTCCAACATCTTACAATATATCTTCATTCTATATCTAGCCATCTCCACCAGATTTTCACTATCTAGCATTTTCCAAAACGCACCTCATTTCCTACGTCTTTATATCGATTTTGCAAATACTACGCAGGCTTCATCGTCGAACATGCGCGTACTCCACCTGCTTCCCTTCTCTACATTTGGCCTCCTGGCCATGAGTGCCCCGGCGCCAGATACATCCACAGACCTGCCCAGAACAGCAAATACCGTCATGATTAAAAACTCCTGCGACTACGACCTCAATCTAGCGAAGGTTCCCGGTGGCAGTCAAGTTACCCCCGCCGTCGAGAAGCTCCCTGCTCATGGCTCCTGGTCCGTCGACTTCGTAGCGGACACCCCCGGGGGCAGTGGCTTCGATACCTCCGTCAAGATCGCCTTGGGCGACCAGAAACCGGAAGGAAACCTTTCCATAACGCAGTTCGAATACAACTACATCACAGCCACCAACCAAGTCTGGTACGACATCTCCCTCGTCGACTGCACCCGCAACGTGAGCAAGGACGAGGGCGGCGGTACCCATTGCCCGGGCTGGGAGTCCGGCTTGCGAGTGCAGTCAGGAAAGGCTTGCGTGGCTTATGAGTGTGCGGCACAGGAGTTTTGCCCGAAGCAGGTGTATTGGTTCAACAACTACGACGGGAAAACGGGGGCGCCGAATACTGCTTGTGACGTCAAGGAGGGTGTTACTTTTGAGCTTTGTACGGAGAAAAGTAGTGGTACGTAGGTGGGAGGAGTTTGCGCCAGTTGCTCGACCTGGTTGAGCAAGTCATCTGGCTCCACGAGCAGTCTCTCCAGGGTTCTTCGGATCTAGCATCGGTTGGTCTATGATTTACGAGCTTATGAGGTGTGGTTATTTGCTTTGCATCATTTTGTCATTTCGGAGTTCTGGCAGAAGTCTTCCCTAGATGTACCTATTCAGTCAAAATTGTTAGCATTTGTGGTTCATCTCTTCATTTTCCGCAGGCATACACTACCACTTTTCTGCTTTCTTAGTGTCGCAAGAGTATTACCTTCATTTTTCTTGAAGTCCATATCTCGTTATCTGGCAGCAAGAGCTAGAAAGGGTTAGATCCACAGACTGAGTTTCATGTGTACAGAAAGCGTCTTTCACCTAGCTTCCACTTGTCAACTTACATTTTATTCAAGGTCATGGAATGCGTGTTCTAGACTTACCATTGACCCATTGTGTGTGCCCACCACACCCCGCTCCCCAATGTCCATTTTCCATTGTATTCCATTGTTCGCATTAACATCCCTATTGTTCTTCCACTTCGCTGATATCTTCTTCTATTAAATCCACCTTCGTTTCCTCTTCCTCTCTGCCTGATCTTTAGAACGACTTTACTTCATTCCTGGTTACCTACCACACATTACATCTATTACCACTACCACCCAGCAACCACTACAAACAAGTCAGCACCATGCACGCACAACTCGCCCTCCTATCCCTCCCCCTCCTGGCCTTCAGCGTCCCAGCCCCCCTACCGTTCCCTGCCACAGGAAGCGCCAGCGCCAACCACGCCATGGTCATCAACTCTTGTCCATACTCTGTCTACCTGCAATCCATCTCCGGCGGCGCCAGCTCCGTGAACAACGCGACCGACCGCTCCCAAGTCCTCGCCCCAGGCGCCACCTACACCGAAGCCATGCGCAACCCCGGCTTCGGCATCGCGCTGAAGATCAGCAACGGCACCGCGGCCACCAACACGGTAACGCAGCTTGAATACGCCCTCGACCCGAGCGGCGACGTCTGGTACGATCTGAGCTTCATCAATTGTATTGTCGATGGCAGCTACGATGCGGCCAAGTGTCCCGGTCACGACTATGGGCTCAAGGCAAAGGCGGGCCAGGGGTGTAAGGACTTCACGTGCGGGCCGAATGAGGTCTGTATTGGACAGGCGTATTGGCTCAAGGAGAATGGGTACCAGGGTGGTGCGCCGGTCTCGCAGTGTGCGGCGAGCAAGGGACTCACGTTTGAGCTCTGCTATGCTCACAGTGCGTAAGGCGGGTTTGAATTCTTGGGGTTGATTTTGGGTTGCGCTTTGACGATTTCGACGGCTGTTGTTGACGACTCTATGTTTATGTTTTCGTTCGTTGGGGATTTTGTTATCTGAGAAGAGAAACTCCGCGGTTGCTCCCAGCTTCGCGTTGAAGAGAGAGGAGAGGACATTTAGAAAGCCAGAAGACGGTCATGTCCTCGTACAATTTTCTGTACATATATTATTCACGTATACACCGTTTGCAAGCTCTAGAAAGAGAGAAGATGATAACCCTAAACTGACGACGACTGAATTGAATGCAATACCTACAGTGATAGACTTACTAGCTTTCCACGCCGCAATAGATGCAGGCGCCGTTCGTGAGGTCCAGATACTCACCCCTCATAAAGGCCATAGGAGTCCAGTGACGTGGTTCCAGCTGGCCCATGGGTCCTTTCCAGACATATACATAGGCGACGACCACAGTCTTCTGACCCTCTGCAGTTTCTATCTCCACCTCTTCAGTCTCTCGCGAATGATCGTCCAAGCCAATGTACTCTTCAATTTTGATCATGTCTCGGTCGTGAAGACCAGTCACAAGAAACCCACTGACGGATGCTTCTTTGGCAGTGCGCACCACTGTCGGCCTGTGGACGTATCTTATCATGGTAATGAAGTGGTTCCGCAGTGTAGCGTAGGTCATGCGACGGGCTGAGTCCTCTGAACCCACTGGACCCATCATATCCCGGACCACGGCGATTTGCCAGGGAAGCATCAGTGGACAGTATAGGAAGACGGGCATTGCAGATGCGACGTTACGGTACAGGTGCACCTTGGACCACCTGTTATTCATGGCAATCGAGAACAACCTCTGATCTTCAGGTCGAAGTTTCTTCTTAGGAGGGGTTGACATGGTTCGGTTGTGGTCGACAAGAGAGACAACGGCGATGCTGGGTGGCCATTCTGGAGAATCAGTAGAAATGTACAGTGTTGAGGTTCAGACATGGTGAATGGCAAACGCGTTATGGAAAGTTTGCGGAGTGGTGTAGGCATGCAGGGCCGTGGTACTATGTGCGTGTGGTGAAGCGGTTGGGGAGTTAGACGAGCAGGAGCGACCCAGTCATATTCTTCACGACAGCGCGGCAGAGCCACGGGTGCCTTCATGAGGTCCACGCGTGACTGCAACGATAGTATTCCACTACGTGTCCACAATACACAGTCCTTGGCGCCCGGGTCATTGGTGGCGTCAGAAAGGCGACCCAGAGGCGGCCACGGCTGATCCATGGAGGTACCAGGCGGCAGGCAAACGCGTAGAGGGCGCTCGTCGCACCCAAACGCCGCGCCGTGCGATACTGCAATAATCATTGGCTCAAAGCAGCAGTACGCGAGTCGACGACGGCAAACGCGTGCCCAGCGAGCTTCTGCGGCCTTCTCGCGGGCGCTGAGGGTGGAGGCCGTGAGTCGTGATGAGCAAGCGTGGGAAAAGCATCCAGGGCCTTCTTCGAGCTTCGATGTGGTGTTGCACGCACGGCCGTCGGGCGGTCCTGCTTTTCGCCGCAGCCTAAGCCGCAAAAAGCTACCAACCTCACCTTCTAACATCACCGCCGGACAAGCTCATATAAACTCGTCCTTGCCTCTGTTGCTGCCTCCATCAACCCCCATCGCAGCACCCCCACCACCGCTTCCTGCCGCCGTCCTCCACCTGCGTTTGCTCACTCGCTCTTCCCAGCAAAAGCACCCACCGTCTTTTCTTCGTCCTCAACAACACCTACACCATGTCGGCTGAGCCAGACCACGTACCGCCGAAGCCCGCCGTGGATCTCTCCAAGTAAGTCATCGAGCTCTGATCAACCTCGCCGCGAGCTGCAGTCGCTAACAGCCTACAGAGATCCATCGGGCGCCGATCCCAAAGATGTAAATGTCACCACTGGTATGCCGCAGATGACACTCGCTAACCTGCCACAGAATGACGAGACTGCCACGGCCATCCTCAAGAAGAAGAAGAAGCCAAACTCGTTGATGTAAGTGCATCTGCCTCTGTTCTGGCACATTCCACTACGACTAGAATACTGACTCGCACCAGCGTCACCGATGCCGTCAACGATGACAACTCCATCATCGCCCTGTCCAACAACACCATGGAGACGCTCCAGCTCTTCCGTGGTGACACAGTCTTGGTGAAGGGCAAGAAGCGAAAGGACACAGTCCTGATCGTGCTCGCTGACGACGACCTTGATGATGGCTCCGCACGGATAAATCGAGTCGTACGGCACAACCTGCGAGTCAAGCACGGCGATGTTATCACCATCCACCCGTGCCCGGACATCAAATACGTACGTTTTCATCTCGGTCTTTGTTGCGAGGAGTGAAGCTAACCTTGTGTCTGCAGGCCAAGCGCATTGCCGTTCTCCCCATTGCAGATACCGTCGAGGGCATCACCGGCTCATTATTCGACGTGTTCCTTGCGCCATACTTCCGAGAAGCCTACCGGCCCGTCCGACAGGGCGACACCTTCACAGCCCGCGGTGGCATGCGGCAAGTAGAATTCAAGGTCGTCGAGGTGGATCCTCCCGAGTTCGGTATCGTAGCCCAGGACACAGTCATCCATTGCGAGGGCGAGCCGATACAGCGTGAAGATGAGGAGGGCAACCTCAACGAGGTTGGGTACGACGATATTGGTGGATGCCGGAAACAGATGGCGCAGATCCGCGAGCTTGTCGAGCTGCCCCTGCGGCACCCGCAGCTTTTCAAGTCCATCGGTATCAAGCCTCCCCGCGGTATCCTCATGTACGGCCCGCCCGGTACCGGTAAGACGCTGATGGCTCGTGCTGTCGCCAACGAGACCGGCGCCTTCTTCTTCCTGATCAATGGTCCCGAGATCATGTCGAAGATGGCTGGTGAATCCGAATCGAATTTGCGGAAAGCCTTCGAAGAGGCCGAGAAGAACTCGCCCGCCATTATCTTTATCGACGAAATTGATTCGATTGCACCGAAGCGTGAGAAGACCAACGGTGAAGTCGAGCGCCGTGTCGTCTCTCAACTCCTAACACTCATGGACGGCATGAAGGCGCGCTCAAACGTTGTCGTCATGGCTGCTACCAATCGCCCCAACTCCATCGATCCCGCTCTTCGCCGGTTCGGTCGTTTCGATCGTGAAGTCGATATCGGTATTCCTGACCCCACTGGCCGCCTCGAGATTCTTTCCATTCATACCAAGAACATGAAGCTCGGTGACGATGTAGACCTACAGACAATCGCCGCTGAGACCCATGGGTACGTCGGCTCCGATTTGGCTTCGCTCTGCTCAGAGGCTGCCATGCAGCAGATTCGTGAGAAGATGGATCTGATTGATCTGGACGAGGACACCATTGACGCCGAAGTCCTCGACTCACTGGGTGTCACGATGGACAACTTCCGCTTTGCGCTCGGTGTTTCGAACCCGTCTGCCCTTCGCGAAGTTGCCGTTGTCGAGGTACCCAACGTTCGCTGGGAGGACATTGGTGGTCTGGAGGATGTCAAACGCGAGCTTATCGAGAGCGTCCAGTACCCTGTCGACCATCCTGACAAGTTCCTCAAATTTGGGCTCTCGCCATCCCGAGGTGTTCTCTTCTATGGACCCCCTGGTACGGGTAAGACGCTGCTCGCCAAGGCCGTTGCAAACGAGTGCGCGGCCAACTTCATTTCCGTCAAGGGCCCTGAACTGCTCTCCATGTGGTTTGGTGAGTCTGAGAGCAACATCCGCGACATCTTCGACAAGGCTCGCGCTGCGGCGCCTTGTGTTGTCTTCCTCGATGAGTTGGACTCGATTGCCAAATCGCGTGGTGGATCCGTTGGCGATGCCGGTGGTGCTTCGGACCGTGTTGTCAACCAGCTTCTGACCGGTAAGTTTGTCACTTGAATTATGTATCAGGCATAAAGCTAACAATTTGCAGAAATGGATGGTATGACCTCAAAGAAGAACGTCTTCGTCATTGGTGCTACGAATCGTCCCGAGCAGCTTGACAATGCTCTTTGCCGTCCTGGCCGTCTTGACACCCTGGTCTACGTCCCTCTACCTGATCAGGCCTCGCGTGCTGGTATCTTGAAGGCGCAGCTCCGCAAGACCCCTGTGTCCACAGATGTCGACCTCGACTTCATCGCGGCCAACACCCACGGCTTCTCTGGTGCCGATCTTGGCTTTATCACCCAGCGCGCCGTTAAGCTCGCTATCAAACAATCGATCTCGATGGAAATCGAGCGCCAGAAGCAGCGCGAGCAAGCTGGTGAGGACACCGAGATGGAGGAGGGCGAAGAGCTCGTCCCCGAACTCACCAAGGCCCACTTTGAAGAGGCGATGCGTTCTGCGCGCCGCTCTGTGACAGACGTCGAGATCCGTCGGTACGAGGCGTTTGCCCAGAGCATGAAGAACTCTGGTGGCTCGAGCTTCTTCCGGTTCCCAGAGGAGGGCGAGCAGCAGGCTGACAATAACACATTCGGCAACGCGGGCGAAGACGAGGATCTCTACAACTAGGTTGTGTGTTGATCTGGCATCGCTGATATACATACCGTTTTGAGAACGTGTGGGCATAGGTCACTATTGGCATGGAACGGACAGCCATGAACGAGGCGTTTGATCATCATGGGGCGTCTTTTTCTTCTTCTCTTCTGAATAGATCCTATGGGTGGTAATCAGGCCCCTATGGGCGCTGCATGATGCAAGGAAGGGAAGGGAGGATATGGATGGGACGCATGTATGTGTAGTAGATGGTATGAGAATGCAGAATGGCACTTTTAGAGTCTAGGATATACGTCGTGAATGCTGAAATACTGTTTGTCTATCTTGAACGAGTATGGCACCGTTCACCGTCATACACAACAGCCCAGCCCATGTATCGAACAGAAACCAGCCCTCTGAGACAATGACGTGCCTGTAACGGGAAGTGCAATTCTTGGGTGCAGGTGCTCATCACTCCGTCTCATTGTTCTAGGACAAACAAAGCAGCTGTTACTAGTAAAACAAATATGTATCCAAGTCTCTTACTTCAGCCTCGTAAATCGCCATATGCATCCATGTACTACCCTAACCCAAGACACAGGCTAGCCACCAAAGTCTCTAAGCCACTAGGGTAGGTAGCTAAGAACCCAGGTCGGAGCCTCTTCGGCTGCTATCTAGATGATCCTTGATAAATGCCAGCTGGCTCTTTCGTACAGGCGATTGGCTGCGAGTTATCGGACAAATCTGGCGGAGTGGGTGGAACGGGACGGAGGAACAACAGTGAGGAGGGCTGGGTTCAAGCACACTATTTCAGAATTCAGTTGGCATCTAGTTCAAGGCTCGTAGGTGGTGTTTGTTGTGCGTGGCTGGTCTACGAAGGAGCTGGTATTAACTGAGATACTGTACATCCAAGTAAGTTGCTTCGACTGTGCTGACCGCTGGAGCCCATTGGCTGCTGGCTACATGTCCATGACCTGTTCTGGGTCACACACTCATATTTAAACGTTGAAAACCCATTGTCAAACCGATCGTCAAGCCATGACATAGACGTGGTTGATGGATTGATTCACTACATTACATTATACCTAGGTACCACAACACGCTGTCGTAATGCGCCATGTTGAAAGACAACCGAATGATACGCGTGGAAGTCTTCTCATTTACGAACGCCGGTCTTTTCACCGCGTGTACGATGGCCCTTTTCTGATTAGCCGTAAGGGGTCGGTAACATTCGAAATTCCTTTCGATCCAGGTGTAGATCTCAGTCGTGAACATTGAAGGAGGATCTCGTGTCGAGCTGAAGAGGGCTCTTGCGGCCAACTGGCCCCAAGTTGCATCGGACTTTATGGGAGGCAATGGCCCGATGGAACGGGCTAAGCCATGTTGCGCTGGAGGGATAAGACGTTGTTCGGTGTTTCGAGTTGGACTGTCCTGTGCTGTTGTAGTAGATGATGCGCGCTCAGAAATTGTATCCGTAAATGTAGAATACGCAAGCTCGGAACCTTCAGAAACAGCGGGAGACATGGAATCCTCGGGTATGGAACCTTCAGCAGCAGTGGCAGATGTAGGATCTTCGTATAAAAAGCCTTGAGCAGTAGCGGCAGACGTATAACCCTCGGATATGGAGCCTTCAAAAACAGCGGGTGACCTTGAACCGTGGGACATGGAGCCTTCAGCAGCAGCGGTAGGCGTAGGTCCCTCAGATATGGAATCTTCAAATGCAATAGCAAGTAAAAAATCCTCGAACCTGAAGCCTTCAGCAGCAGCGGTAGACGTGGGACCCTCAGATAAAGAACGTTCAGAAGTGTGGGTAGACATAGGGCGGCTGAGAAGATAATGTCAGCAATCAAGAATATCCCAAGACAAAGGAGGCAGCTGGTGGTCACTTGTCAGCGTCTTCCGACGTGATCTCGCAGACCTTGTGCAGCTCCTTCTTGATTGTCTTGATCCCGTCTCTGATGGCTTGGTTGGGTATGGCAAGGTTGACGTAGTCATCGCCATGGGTGTTGCCGTTGGTGCCGTTCACACCGTTGACACCATTCGTAGTCCCATTGGCCTTGGGAGCGCTGTCCTGCAGGATCTTTGCCTTGACCTTCGCCATGGCCTCGTCGACTGTAGTGCATTCGCCAGAGCGGAACAGTTCACTGACGTATTCACGGAGGCTGTGCAGCCAGCCGCTGCGCTGCAGGTTGTGGGTGAGGTTGGATTCGATGTTGTTGATGCCACCGTTGGACAAGAGGGCTGACAGAAGTTCGTTGCGAGTGTCTTGGGAGATGGAACTCTGCGCTTGGCCGGGCGTGACAGCCACTCGGGCGTTGGCGCTCGACATGGTGAAGATGATGTGCTAGGAGGTGTGAGTCTCAGCAGCAGGTCTGGCAGGTGTGGTTGGGTTCTTTGTACCTAATGCGTGTATACCGGGGTATAATTTGAAGAACGCGGTGAGGATAGAAATGTCGCAGCAGTCGTAGTTATCGACTCTCGAGATGCTGGGGTAGTGTGGAAGCGTGGGCACAGTGAGTGCGGCGCGAAGATATACAGTGATTGCGTTGAGGCAGGGTTGACCGATGGTGCCCGCCCACGGTTCCTGAGGGGAGTACTCCACGGTGCACGTCTCACTGTTGGCGATGGTTCGGCCGTGTCTCTCGCGAACGTTGCACGCTGTCAGCCGCGAGCCTGAACGGCAGGCCCGAGAGTCGATTTCCCCGCGCAAGCCCAAGCGAAATGCAGCTGCGCGGACATTACCGACTTCTTCCAAGATTGCTGCGCCGGCTCAATGAGCGTGTCCACAGCAGCGAGAAGGCGCCTTATCCAGGAGGCTTTCTTGGGCTTCGCTATAACTAAAAATAAGGTCTACGTAACATATAACGGATTTGAACGAAGGTGCTTGGGATATTCCTCAATACGTAGAAACCAGCTCCTTCGTAATGGAGGAGCACTCGCGGGGCAGAATGAAGACAATCTGCGTGCCGGGCAATAATAGACGGCCGCCATTCCAGTATTGTCTGGAGGGCCGTGGCCCGTGCACCAGGACAAGCCACCTGAGAGAGCAAGGCATGGCAGGGTCAGGCACCGAGTGACCAAGGGCTGCAGCGCGCCAGGGCACCAGGGCAGCATCGTCCATCGTCGCCATCCAACCCTCGCTGCACTCTTGCTGAGCTGTTGCTGTGCTGCATTCACTCCTCCAGCGCAAGTCCTGTGTCTACCCTGCGCGACGTATCGCATCCGCTGCGCTGTCCGCCGCGCGCGCATTGCCGCTGCCTCTCCAGCGCCTTGCAGCTATTCTGGGCTGCCCGTTGCCGCCGTCCTACCAGCCTCACCAGTTGATGATCCAGCGCACCCACCAGTCCCGTGGCCCGCCCGCCCCAGACGTCCCCTCGCCATAACCATTGCGACCGACCTGGCATACAAGAGCGCTCCCCACGCCCACGCCCTCCCCAGCCCGCTGCCGTCGCCCGGTGCTGTATCTGACACAGGCCTCGAGCCTCCGAGTTCCATCCCTCGCTCCGATCAGGGCCGCGAAACGAGCCTGCTCAATCTCGCTTCGTCTCAGCAGGGCCTTTGATTCACCTCGCCACGGCTGCCGGAGCCAAGCACCACGACTCGAGCAGCCCACCACGCGCCGTTGGTGATAACGACGAGCTTCCCCTCCGCGAGCTGCCTCGCCGCCTTGGCGCCCTTCTCCCGCCCTCTCTCTCCACCTCCTCCACCTGCCTGCCCACCGCGCGGCTGACAGCATCGCCCACCATGGCCTACAAGACGGCCTTCCACGACGAGTTCGACGCCGACGACGAGTACGAGCGCAGCGTCATCCAGAGCCCGACCCTGCCTGGCGACTACAGCGAGAGCTCGCCCACCGACTCCGGCCCGCACAGCACCGAGCACACGCCCACAACCTTCACCCACTCGCGAGACAGCAAGGGCAGCCCGACTGGCCTGATATCAGAGTGGACCGAGGACCAGACGAGCCAGTTTGTGCGAGAGATTGGCCTCGAGCAATACGCAGAGAACTTTTACAGTAGGTGCTGTCAGAATTAGGATTGAATGGCACTGACACGCTGTGTGACAGGCGAGGGGATTGCCGGAGACTCTCTGATAGCACTGCAGCATGCTGACCTCAAAGACATTGGCGTGAGCAGTGTGGGACACCGCCTCACCATTCTGAAAGCCGTCTATGACATCAAGGTCAAGCAGAATGTGCCCATAGAACCCGACGACTACATCCCTTTGTGTATGCGTCCCAATTGCGTTCTTTTGAAAGTTAGGTGCTAACCTCACTCCAGCCGCGGACACCACTGCGCAGGAAGCCCCGCCTACGCAGGATGACTTGGCCAAAGTGATACGGGTCGTGCAGGCGCGCGACGAGCGGATCCAGGTCACAGAGTCGGAGCTGCGGCATTTGAAAGAAGACCTGAACCGCGTGCTGGAAGAGAACAGGCGGCTGCGGGAAGAGTTCCTGCCGCTGGTGCGTATGTTGAAGGACAGTCAGCACCCTCTCCCAACACCTCACGAACACGTTACGTCTCCGCCGCCGGATCAGACGAGGTCGGGAAGCAGTCTGTCTCGTAAGTTTTCTACAAAGAAACTTTTCCTTGGATCTACACCAAAAGACCGGTCTCCCACTATCCACGAAGGCCGGACATTGGTGGACAGCTCCTCCTTAGATCCCTCCGCAGCCGCTCTAGCAGCATCCTCACACCTCACAGCGTCCATGACTGGCGGCCAGCAAATGTCGCCCAACGTCCCCCCGCAACCGTCTCCTACCTCCCCCGCGTACTCACAAGCCCAAAACCGAGCGTACAGCCGGAACGACCTGCCCCGCAGCGGCCATCCCGATCACGAAAGCACGCCCAACTGGCCACAGACCAACACCTGGGGCTCAGACAGTACCGCCATCTCTGAGAGGAACCGAGATCCCCGCGCTACACCTGCACCTCTATCTTCACGCCCGTTACGAAATAATGCACAATCTACACCTAATCCAGACGACCGTGACCGCGATCCTCCACTCTCCGGAGGCTCGACAATGAACTCTTCTTCGACTCTCACAAACCAACCATCTTCCGGACCCGCCCAAACACCCTCCAGCAACCCACAAGTCGAGATCTTCAAATCATTCCGCGTCTCCATTGATGACCCATGCCACAAAGTTCTTCCTGTAGCGCTCAAAAAGTACAACATCACAGCCGATTGGCGCCAGTACGCTCTTTACATTGTCCATGGGGACCAGGAACGGTGTCTAGGCTTGAATGAGAGACCGCTTATACTATTCAAACAACTGGACAAGGAAGGCCGGAAACCCATGTTCATGTTGCGGAAACACGCTGCGCCTGCAGAAGGACACGTCAGCACAGTGGGTGGCGGCGATATCAGAAGCGTAGGGACAGGCAATAACTTCGGATGGGACTCGCAGAATCGAGGCGTACAATTACCGGGAGGCGTGCTTTAGTCACACAGCTAGCGTGAGCTTCGTCAAGGTCTTGCTTTGTCTTGCATCTCGAGCCATTTGGTCCGGGCTGCTGAGTCGAGGAACGTTGAAGAGATGGGTAAAGATTCCAATCAGGCCATGTCGGGAGCGGGAGCAGAAAAAGCATGCAGCATAGGACATATTAAAAGAGCGAGACTTCAGGGTCCTTGCAGGCAGAGGCCCTCACCGAGCTCGATCTAATGGACGATCTAATGGAATCTGGAGATCACAGCATGGACTTAACATGCAGATCAGGCGCGTTCTAGCATGGATGGGATTGCAGGAAAACCTTTGCAGCAACAGACAGCAACGCGTACTTATTGGAGGAGAATGAGGAGCAGCAGAGACGATCGAACACTTCATGTCAATATGTATGCTGCATTTGCCTGGTGTTGGCGGATACTATCTACTTATCACGACAGTTGCTCGGACTCGGCCATGTACTCTCATCTTTTTTCACTCTTCACTTCTCTGACGGATTTGATCTCACGAATTGAATCGGGGTGGGTGTTCTTCAATAGCGCGGCTTGTAGCGTTCACGCCTTTTTTTTATCGCATGGACGGGACGGATTGGCATGGGCAAAAGTGCGAGCATGGCTGCCTAGCGCGGCGGACACTGGATGCGTACCCTTTGTTGCGGATAGGGGGATATGGTAGGTTGGGACGGGATAGGATAGGATTTTCTGGCCGAAGTGATGGATATGGACACGGACGCGGATACGGGAGCATGAGAATGAGAACGAAGATTCGGAATAGTAGTATGAAGATACGCAAAGACCAAAGCAAAAGCCTAAGCCTCAATGAATGTGCGTGCTCTGCTCACGAGTCAATACCCATCAGTCTTGGAAGCTCATGATGCAAACTGGTGCTAGCTGCAGGTCACTGAGAGAAGCAGAGCATGCCGAGTCATGAGGGGATCTTCATCTGCATGCAGGTGTTCGTAAAAGAACAGACCAAATGAGGATGGTGGGTGATGGTATCGTGTACCTGCATGTGACGTTCGGCTGGTTATTCCTGTTTTGGGAGAGAGGGGAGGGGAATGTCGCGATGCGGATGCAGGATGCAGGATGCAGGAACAACCACCACGCACATTACATGCAGGAGCGCGATGCTCTGGTCTGGTCCAGCATGGATGGCCGACCTCGGAAGGGAAGGCGTCCTCTACATTACTGAGTTGTGTGAGCCCTCTCAATTCGAGTCAATTGAGTCAAATCAACATACGCGACTACGCTACTCGTCCAGTTTCGTTCGACATATCGCGTCGCACCTGCATACTGAGCTTCGAATTCGAACAAAAGTCTGGTTTCTAGGGATTCCAAATCACATCTGTTTGCCCACGCGTTCTGGCTTCCACATCTTTCGTAATCTGCCAAAACGATGGTTATGCGTTTCAATCTCTCGGCTGCTGTGGGTGTAGCTCTTCGGGCAAGACGTGTCAGAGTTGGAAGTTCAACGTCGAAGCGTTTCACAACGACTAGCGGGGATCCCGGAGAACGGGTATCGGAAAATTGTTCGTACCAGTACAGTGAAGTCGGACGTCGGCTTCGCAAGCAACGCGAGCCAGACCACAGCACGGCGCAGCGCAACGGATTGTCGTGCCGTGCCGTCTTGCCCTCTGTGGACTGCGGGATGGCCGGCTGATTCGACGAGCTCGACTGGCCCATACATTGAGGGCTGCTTTGGTAAAGGATGAAGGCGATCTGGTGGGTTTGTGGGTCTACGTCCGGCTGTGGGAGAAAAGCGCACTTGGGCTTGAATCAGATACAGAAGGGTATAACAGACGCTTCATAACCCTCAACGTTCTCGGAGAACTAGAAAGACGGAGGGATTTTGGATAGCACGACCCAGTCTACAGAGTACGCTAACTCAACGAACAACTTCGATTTGAAGCTCTCACGAACCGGACACTACTCTCTCTACGACTTCGGGAAGTGCATTCTTCTCCGTACACACAACCTTGGATTCAGCAATCAGCAATCGTTCCGTCGACATCATAGCCCAGATCATTAAGATGCCCTGTCTCCCTGTCTCTGACTCTCTGTAGTTCAAGCACAGGCACGACGAAGCCCAAAACCCTCACCATCCCACTCTTCCAGCCCCGTCTCCATCTCAAGCACAGACACTACACAAATCCAGCAGCTCCACCGAGCTTCCCGCTTCCCGAAACAGATGCTATACCACGACTGCTATACCCCCTCCGCACGTTTCACATCCCGGCAACCCTGACTCTGGTTACCGGATCCGGAGAGCCGGGATCCTGGATTGGGAATGCGTGGCCGCGACTCTGTTCCCGAATGGGACGTGTAAGCTCTGTGTGCCGTGTTTGCTCCAAAGAGGTTGCTGGAGAGACTGCGTTGGACAAGATGTTCCTAGTGAGAACTATCGGCGAGTCAGCGAGAGGGAGATAGAATGTCCTATCCAGGTCGTCGACTGACAGTAAAGTCACTCTATTTAGAAGATGACTGTCAGGTTCGCAAACGTCCATTCAGCTGGGTTAAAAAAGCAGTACTTACGCTTTTGCACCCCACGGCACGGCACAGCACACTCACCTTTCCAGGCTCCATGTCGCGGGTGCTCATTCCTCTCCTCGGAGCTCCGGTAGGCCTAAGGTTTCGCCCCCTTCTAGCCTTCCCCGCACCCGGGCCCCCGGAGGTGGCTGTACCAGTGGTGAAACAGTGGTGCGTTGCTTGGTATCTGAGGTTATTTGGATTGCTTGCTGAGGTCTAAAGGCTAGAACCTTGACTACCGTATTGCTCATCAGGGTTGAACCTGGATGTCTGGTTGGAGTTGGAGAGGCAGAAAGATTGATTCTGTTGGGGAGTAGGAAGATCTGGCAGTGCTTCATAGCATTGCTCCCGATTTCTCGCTATACGCATTTCCAACTGAAATCTATCACACTTGCCAAAAGGAACGTCGCTGTCCATCCATCCTACTAGGCCCCAGGATGGCATATATCCAGCGTGTATCTACCTTCCTGTTAATACCTACATAGAGTCTTTCGGCCAGCTTGCTCAAGCTCATATCTCCCTGCACTACCCACACCACCACCCATATCCTCTCTCCCCAATCACCCAACTAGCAGCCGTCTTTCTTCTATAATGAACTGTGCTTCAAACTCGTCATGGTTAGTACGTGTGCACTTCAATCCCAGTATCCAGTATCAGCCTCTCAATCATTTACACGACATATCCGCTGTCCAAGCTACTCGTTCCAGAGAACCTCGAGCGAAACCTTGATGGACACAGCATGGAGCTTGTGCTGACTGTCGATGATTTGCGCGTGTTGGTGGCTGGTTGGAAGTTAGAAGGCGCATTTGATCTAGTAGGCAGCAAATGAGCTTCGGTTTGGATGTTGGGTTTCCTTGTACTTGTTGCATTAATGGAGAGGACTTTTACGAAAAGATGGTGTATCGTAATGTAAGGAGGAGCTCGTAATCTTGTGTTAAGTTTAGGCTTGTTTTTGGCTTTCTTATCTATCTATGTTTCTACTTTTTGCTTTCTACTTTGTACTTTCTTATATACTTTATACTTTCTTATATACCTTATACTTTCTTGTATACTTTATGCTTTCTTGTATACTTTGTGCTTTCTTATATACTTTGTGCTTTCTAGAGAGGAAAGGCAAGAAAATGTATATTGGCTGGAGAAGAAAGTATAAAGTGATAAAGCGTGTGGCTTATGATCGTAGTGTATCGGGGAAGTCATGTAGTGCGTAGGACTCGTTTTCGATTGATTGTACCGTAATTGGTAATCTGCTGAACATATAGTAGATGAGGAGTCGTGGACTATTGTGCTGTCTTCGTGAGAGTCTGTCTTTGCGTGGCCTTGGAACCCAACACTTAAGACCAAAACATGGTTAAGAGAAAGGGGAGGCTATGAACGACTAATGCCCAGCCTGTGTCGAATGTATGCCATTCCTGCTCACTGTCGTCAAGTTAGCTATGTCAAGATGGTTGATTGGTTGGTTGATAGGACTGAAGGAAGTGGCATCGATACTTTGCGGCATTACCTAGGTAGTCTGGAACAAGGCAATATTATAGGAGAAAAGCGGGCGAGGATAAAGAAAGACAAGTTTTATTTTCAGCTAATTGTGATACTAAGGAAAAAAACTCAGGCTAAACAACGCAGACGTTGAAACCTGCCATCTCATCGTCCTCGAAACTCGTACCAAGGCAGACCCATACGCGCCTAGACACTGTTGAAAGGTCTGTAGGGTAATCCTAAACGAAATAACATGTCATAAATCCAAGGAAACCCTTGATTTTTACAAGGCAGGTGTTGAGAGCTCCCAGTCCGTAAACCCCAAAGGATGTACCCAATTGCACACGCATCAGACGTTGTTGAAAGGTTTGTGAGTGATAAAAAAGAAAACAGTTTCTCGCAGGCAAAGAAATTTGCATTCGAGACAATGCAGTTGTTGAGAGCTGCCGTTCCGCCAACTTCGACTGCTTCAGACCTCGTTGAAAGATCCGTGCATTGTTCCAAGCGTTTCCTCGGCTAGAGTTCTGCAGTTTCATCAGCTGCTATCCAAAGTGTACTTCAGGCTAGAACCTACCGGTCGAGAGCTCTAAGACTGCCTTAACTCTTTTGCCGGTCTAATGTCGTCGAAAACTGGATGGAAACTGAAGCTTGGCAGGAGGTTCAAGATGGCTCGACGATGCGTACGAATTCCTTCGTCGACTTGCAGTAAGGCTCGATGACGTCTCCCTATCTCTTCACGGGTAGCCCTATCTCGAGCGGCTGCCTCATCTACTCCACAAGCAGAACACCCATAATTAGCAAAACGGTGTTTATCTATTACATCCCATGATTCCCATCCGTCATATCCAAAGCGTATTCTGAGTCTAGCTATAAAAGCTTGCAAGTGTCCTTCAAGATGTTCGACATCTAGATGCTCTGCGAACCGTGGCGTTGTCTGGCATGTCGCCCCACAGATGGGGCATATTATATCACCGGTAACTGGATTGTATGTTGAATTCCGCATAGCATCCTGTGATTCTCTGCGCTCTGTCCAAAAATGAGTTCGAATATGGTCGGGCATGTTGTCCTTTGAGTACAAAAATGACATTTTGATCGACTGATCACACAATGTGAGTGGACAACTTCTCTCCTCCCATAGCTTTGCCAGAATACCGTCAGGGACATGTCCCATTCTTTTGTGCCAAATCGAGTGTATCTTGAGAAGATCCAGCGTCATTGGCGTGGCATCACAATATGGTTGTGCGCAACGGGCAAGGTCATCATTTCCGTGGGCTTTCTTGGACATCAGATGCTTGCGCAGCTTGTCTTGACGATAGAAACAGCATGTGCAATCTACAAATAGGCATCGAAGCTGTTGCTCTGTAGTATGCTTCTTCATATGCCTGTTGAGATCGTATACGCGACCAAAAGTTCCGCGGTATTTGCACCTGGGACGTTTGCATTTGATCCCATTGGGCTCGCCGGAATTTCTGCATGCTGTTTGATACATGGAGGGATTGAAAGATTAGCCAAGCATACCGTGCTTTCTTTGGTTTCCTGGACCGGTCCTCAAGGACAACAGCCCTGCTTGAAAAGGTAAAATCCGAATACTCGTCGGGATTGGAGCATATTGCAGGTTCACTAGGTTCAGGCATAGTGTGGAACCATCCTGCATGTTTCTGATCAAGGAAGGGGGTTGCGGGATCGCCCGTGCTCCACAAACCGGTACCAATAAACTGGTATGGGGAGCTTATGGTACTGTCGAATCGTTCGGAAGAAACCACTGTGCGGCCGCCAGCGCTGTGATTTTTGCCCTGTCAGCCCCTGTCTTTTTTTTAACTCACAAGGTCCCCAAGTCTGCGCTGGCGAATCCAGGCCCATTCGAATCCGGATTATCCTGCAAGAACTGCTTCACCGCTTTGTCGAGCTCGTCATCGGTGAACTGTGGTTGGTCGCCCATCGGAGGGCAAATGGAGGCTGCATATGCAGAGTCGAAGTCGAACAGCATCGATGCATCCGTGGCAGGCAGCGACCACCCAGGGTCTCCAAAGCCGAAGTCGCAGTACTCCGATTGGTCCATCGTAGCCCGAGGGCAAATAGGCGTCTGCGAGGTTGCGTGGCAGTGCAAAAGGCTCGGCGACCGGTGAAGTAAACGACGAGGCTGAGAAAGCCAAGATGGCGTTGATGGGGTCCTGTGATTGGACGAGGAGGGGCGAGGAGGGGGGAAGAAGAGTTGGGGGATGCGGTGCACTTAAGTCTGCGGTCGGAGAGGAGGTGGGAAGGCACGCAGGGGTCTAAAGGGCGACGGCGTTTTGGGTGGTACCTGCTGTGGGTTGAGGGTGATGGGAAGGAGCGCGGCTACAGATGTTTGTGCCTAGCATACAATATGAAGATAGGACAGCTTGACGCACCTTAACGATGACCCGAGAATTCTCAGGTATACTGTGACCCCGAATTTGCACTATCGAAAGAAGAGAAGGCCAAAGGCCTCAAATGATCATAGTGTTCATATTCACTTTTCTCCCATCCAACCCACCAACTCCCGCTGTACGCTGACTACAAAAAGCTACGTGGGTATACAAGGAGCACGTATCGATCGAGGTAACTCTACACTACTAGCCATAAGCCGGAACTCTTGATTCGCCTTCTTTACCCTCCATAAAACCGCCTTGCGCCCTTCTTCAATACCTCGGATAATACTAGCTCTTCCTACACAGAAAAGTGTGCTTTTACTCGTCCTCGTCGTCAAACCCCGCGTCCGTGACAGCCCACCCACACCCCCATCTCCGCCCCTCAGCCTCGCCATTCAACCTGAGCTCTCGAGCCTGCTGTCCTTCTTTCCAATGCCTAACTCTACAATCATCCCCCACGCTGACCAGCGTGCCATTTCTCGTCCATGAGACACTAGTCACTTCAGCATCGTGGCCCCTAATCAGCGGAGTGCCGTTCTCGTAGATCGGAATCGTGTCTGAAAGAAGACTCGGGAATCGGGTGCTGCTCGAGCTCCGGGACAGGCATGGACGGGAAGATGTTCGTTGTGCAATGAGCGGCGGCAGTTCATCTTCCTCCTCTACAGCACGCCTGCTCTCCCGCTTGAAAAGCCTCTCGTCTGTGGGGAACAGTACCGGACAGCCATCGGTGCTGCCGACGGCGAGAAGCTCTGTTTGGTCTCCTACAGCCTTGCGAAGGGAGGCTTTCACGTAGAACGACCCGGCGTGGAAATTACCATGACGGAAGCCATATATCGGACCCAGACCCTCCTGTCCGACTGAACAGAACTTCTGGCCTCCCAATCGTGAGTGACTAAGCTCAGGAGCGGTCCCGAGGATAAGGTGGCTAGTCGAGTAGGCATAGACTGTGTTGTCCTTGCTCAGTGCGTATAGTCGTGCAGCATCGCCGCTAAGAGTGAGAGAGTTGATGGCAAAATGGCGGTGGCGATGGTGCGACTCCGGATGTCTCGTGGTCGATATGGGCAGAGCAGGTCCGCGAAGCGAATATCGACCTCTAATATCCCACAGCTTGACACAGGTGGATGCGTCGGACGCTGTGAGCAGTAGGTGCTGCCGGCCTGTAGGAAGGAAAGATAGTGCTGTGACTGATATATCGGCTCGACGACTGTACGCTTCGCTCTTACCCAACGACATTCTCGATTTAGTAGTCGTGATAGTTGGCGATGGCGAGGGTGCACTGTCCGCATGTGCTGCAGCTAACGTGCGGATAGAACCAGCATAGGGAGCATCCGGACCCCATGCAGAATGAACACTCGTGTTGCCCCCTTTACAGCGCAAGTCCCAGATATTTACAGCGCCATCACGACTCGAAGTTGCAACGATCTTGTCGTCCCCAGGCTGGAAGCGAACTTGCTTCACAGACGATTTGTGCTTCGCGAGTACATGTATGCACTGTTGGGTTCGCGCATCGACAATCTGTGCGGTCTGGTCTCCGGAGCCGGTTGCGAGGAGCATATCGTCCGAGGAGAATTGGACGTCCATGATGGCGTTGCTGTGAGCTCGAAAGGATACATGGGCTTTCGTAAAGTCAGAGTCCTCATCCGCATCCAGGAGATGCACCCATCCGTCCTCGTCGCCTACGGCAATCATTGAATTTTCTGTCAAGCAATTAGTCAAAATAGAAAGGGATAAGGTAAGTAGAGGCGGACTCACCATTACAGCTAGCGGTGCAGAAAGGCGGCGCACCCTGCTGTAGTTGGTGGGAGTCATTCGATCCGCTGTAGAAGTTCGCGGTCTGGTCCTGCCATGATGTGCAATGGTCTCGGATGAGCCCACGACCGACACCCGATGCTCCTCCAAAAGAGCGTTGCAGTATTCGAGCAGGCCTATTGGATATTTTGATTCGGCGAATTGGTGCTTGGTAGACAGGCGGCTCTTCGAAAGCAGGTGGGTCATCTTCCATGATGGTGAAGGGCGGCGGAGTAACATATCTGGATCGCTTCGAGGGGGAGGATTGGGCCGGCGAGCTTTCGGGTGATAGATATGGTGTCTTTCGTTTCCGACTGCTGGCCTTGGGAGTCACGACCTGTTCGACCATGACGTCGGCGAAATTCACGGTCTTTCGTGGGGTGGTCCTGCGAGTGGCATTGGGGCAGCGATTGATGGCCGAGCGCGTGATATCCTGCAATTGGCGGCCGGAGCTGCCCAGCGAGAGCGTCCGAGAGGAGCCATTCTTGGAATTTCTCGGAGTGAAAAACCGCGTGAAGCGTTTTGGGGTGATAGGAGGTGGTTTCTTCAGTTTGCGGCTGCCCGCGGTGAAGGCTGCTGGCGGAGGCGATGACGAAAGCATCTCCGATAATGCGTTCTCGGGCTCACCGAAATAGACGGGCGGCGACGACATTGCGGCGGTTCTATAATACAGGAAATAAGGAATCAGTCAAATATCCCAGAGATGTAGACGAGGAGCGGTGGCGGACACGAGACGACATAAGAGCAAAGTGCTGGAGGTTGGCGACGTGCACGGCCCGCCCGCATCGCGAACTCGAACGCGCAGTCGCGGTCGTCGCACGCGCAAAGTGGCTTGGCGTCAGGCTGGGCGGGCCTAGCGTCAATTGGTGCCGTGCTTCGTTCGGCTGCCGCATCGGCCAGCGGAAAATCCCCTCTCGCCGACCCCGCTCTTTTTTTTCTGAGCAATGTTGAAGCTTGGGGAAAGTTTGTGAGCGGCTGCAGGAAACCACTCTTCGCCAGCCCATAATGGCAGGAACGAAACGAAAAGCCGAGAGCGCTGCGACGCCCACCAAGAAGCCTAAGAGTGCATCGTCAAACGAAAAACCAGCGAAGCGTGCGCGAAAATCCGAGACTGCGACCGAAGAATCGAGCGGCAAGTCGCAGAATGCTGCGCCGAAATCAGTCTTCAACGATGAAGAAAAGTCCTTTCCAAGAGGCGGCGCGAGCGTCTTGACGCCATTGGAGCACAAGCAGATCCAGATCCAGGCTACCCAGGACGTGCTTTTTGAGCAAGCAGGGCTCAAGAGGACTGGGGAAGATGGCCTGAACGATGGCGCCTCTGATGCGGGAGAGCAAGATGCGCCAAAAGCAGGCAAGAAGCGGAAATCGAAAAAGAGCAAAAAGTCGCATGAGGCAGACGAGGTCGAAGACGAAGCAATCAGAGTGGAAGGATTGAGCTTGCAGGCAGGTACAAGCGGCAACAGTTGCAGAATGGCAAACTAACATCTCGTAGAAGTTGATACCCGGGACGCTTGTCCTCGGCCAGGTCACCGAGGTCACGCCTCGAAGTATTGTACTGTCCCTGCCGAACAACCTCATCGGATTCGTAGCGCTCACTGCCATCTCGGATCAACTGACAGCGAGGATCGAGAAGCTTGTGGAAGAGCAAGAGTCAGGGAGTGCAGATGGTAGCGATTCAGAAGACTACGAAGATGTGAATCCCAAAGACATGTTCCATGTGGGACAGTACCTGCGCGCATGCGTGACCTCCACTGAAGAGAACAGCATAGGAGGAGGGGCTGCAAAAAAGAAGATAGAGTTGTCCATAAACCCCTCTTTGGTCAACCGCGGCATCACAAAATCCTCAATTATTGTCAACAGTACCATCCAGGCTTCTGTGGTTAGCAACGAAGATCATGGCCTTGTCATGGAGATGGGATTGGATGAGCCTCAGCTCAAAGGCTTCTTGCCAAAGAGCGAAGTGGGCCACAACTTGAAGCATGCGGACATTCAAGAAGGCTCGGTTCTCATGTGCTTCGTCTCTCGACTGAACCCAGACGGGAGGATCGTAACTCTTTCTGCGGACTACCAGAAAGCCGGCAACGTCAAGAAACTGCCCTATATCACCGAAGCTCCAACAATAGATGTCTTCGTCCCTGGCACTGCAGTTGATTTATTGGTTGCGGACGTAACTTCTACTACAGTGACCGGAAAGATCATGGGCTTGATCGACGCTACAGCGGACGCTGTCCATTCCGGAGCTGCAAACAATGCGGCCGACCTCAATGAAAAGTACAAGATCGGCTCCCGGGTCAAAGCACGCATCATCTGTACCTTTCCCGGCGCCGATCCTAAGAAGGTCGGAGTGTCACTATTGGACCATGTAGTGTCTCTGTCCAGACGCATGTCAGGCAAGCCGAAAGAGAAGAAAGACCCCCTCGTCCTTCTCCCAATCTCTTCTTTCATCGAAGAAGCAAAGGTCATTAGAGTAGAGTCCCGCGCTGGGTTATATCTAGACTTGGGCGTTCGAGATGTTGTCGGCTTTGCGCACATATCTCGCCTCGCTGATGGCCAAGTCGACCTGCCCACGAGCGAGTCCGGTCCGTTCAAAGTCGACTCCACACATCGTTGCCGGATCATTGGCTACAATCCTATGGACGGTCTGTTCCAGGTGTCTTTGCAACAAAAAGTACTCGATCAGCCATTCCTCCGGCTTCAAGATATCAGAATTGGTCAGATTGCAAAAGGCAAGGTTCGCAGGCTCATCGTGAACAAGAAGGGCAATACCTCAGTCCTAGTGGACCTCTCTGAAGGCATCACTGGGGTCGTCCCCGAAATGCACATGGCTGACATCCGTCTTCAGCATCCTGATCGAAAGTTCAGGGAAGGTGCATCTGTGACTGCAAGAGTACTTTCCGTCGACATAGAAAAACACTCAGTCCAACTTACCCTGAAGAAGTCCCTTGTCAATTCTGACAAGGAGCCATGGACAGATTTTGCTAGTGTCCCTGTAGGTGCCGAAGGTCATGGGACTCTCGTTGACGTCAAGATATCCGGGGCGGTGGTCAAGTTCTATGGGGATGCGACAGCCTGGCTCCCCGCAGCTGAAATGAGCGAGACCTATATTGAGGATGCTACCCGCCATTTTCAAAAGGGACAGGTCGTAAACGTTCGAGTGATTCTGATCGATCAAGATGCGAATCGGGTCTTGGTGTCTTGCAAAGACCCGAACGCTGTTGATTCGGACAAGGAGGCTCTGTTCCAATCTCTCAACGTTGGAGATATTGCGCGAGGCACGATCCTTGAAAAAGGCGTGGATTCCGCGACTGTGGATCTTGGTCATGGTGTGAGAGGTGTCCTTCGAGTTGGCCAGCTCACTGACGGGTCAGAGAAAAAGGATAGGTCGACGATGGCACGCATACGTGTCGGTGGCCCGCTCGAGGACATCGTTGTGCTCGACAAGCATAACAAGACACGGACAGTGACTCTGTCCAACAAACCAAGTCTCCGAAAAGCTGCCCAAGCTAAGAAATTGGTGACACAATTTTCAGACATCAAGTCTGGCGCGACTATACATGGATTCGTTCGTGCCATTTTGCCGGAAAAGGTTTTTGTGGAATTCGGTGGCGGTGTGGTTGGGCTGCTGTTCAAATCACAGCTTCCGGACGACATAAAAGACACGGCCAATTTTGGGCTGCGCCAGGACCAGTCTATCACAGCCCGTGTCAACCACGGTGACCCAAGCCAATCTCGGTTCTGGCTCTCGATGATACCAGAAGCAGATGCTTCACCAACCAACTCAAGGATGCAAGAGACCAGCGGAGAAGCTACCGTCAACGCTGTCGATAGTGTTGTCAAGACGACGACCGACCTATCATTTGGGACCACTACCATCGTTCAGATCAAATCTGTAAAAAGTACTCAGATGAACGTTCTCGTTGCAGACAATGTTCAAGGAAGGATACATGTCGCCGAAATTTTCAACAACTGGGAAGAAATTCAAAACCCGAAACGTCCGCTGCGCCCCTTCAAGATCGACGAAAAAGTGCCTGTCAAGGTCATTGGCATGCACGACGCCAGGAATAATCGCTTCCTTCCGATCACGCATCGTCAGGGACGCACACCGATCTTTGAGATGACACTCAAGAAGGATGCTGATATACTGTCACTACACAGCATCACCGAGGGATCTCCGTACATTGCTTTCGTGAACAATATCACGGATCGATATGTGTGGGCTAATCTTTCCGCTAACATTCGTGGTCGCATTGATTACTTCGACCTCACGGATGATCTTTCATTGCTCGAAGATGTCGAGGGAAATTTTCCCATCGGCTCTGCGCTTCGTGTGCGCGTTAAAGTTATTGATCCTGCCACGGGGCGATTAGATCTGACCGCAGCATCCTCGCTATCGGCGAAAGCCCTCGATCTGAAGGATCTGCAAGCCGGCTTAGTTCTGCCTGCCCGCGTAACCAAGGTGCTCGATTCACATATCGTTGTGCAAATCAATGAGAATATTGCTGGACCTATACACATTGAGCAGCTAGCAGACGACTACGATAAGGCGCAAGCGTCCAATTTCAAAGTCGGCGAGATTATTAGGGTGTGCGTGCTCGACACAGATGTCCCCAACAAGAAAATCACCTTGTCCACAAGGCCATCAAAGGTTCTGAGCTCCTCCTTGCCTGTGAGAGACCCCGAGTTCCAGAGCATATCTCAACTCAAGGTGCATCAGGTGGTCCGTGGCTTCGTCCAAAAAGTTACAGATAAAGGGATCTTCGTGCGCCTTGGACCGCGCATACAAGCCTTTGTGAAGATATCACATCTCTCAGACTCGTACATCAAGGATTGGAAATCCGGTTTTCAAGTTGACCAGCTGGTAACTGGAAAGGTTATCGCAGCCGATCCTAAGCTCAAAAACCCGCAATTGTCATTGAAGAAATCCGTCGTCGAGGGCACCTACGTCAAGCCTCTCGAGCTCAAAGATTTCAAGGTCGGGCAGATAGTTACCGCCAAGATACGGCAAGTTCAAGAGTATGGTGTCTTCCTTGTTGTAGATGGCTCCAAAAATGTCAGTGGTCTGTGCCACAAGTCACAGATGGCAGACTCCAAGGTTGAGGACGTGAAGGCATTGTACAAGGAGGGCGACGCAGTCAAGGCGAAGATTTTGATGGTGAACCGGAAAAAGAGAATAATCAACTTCGGATTGAAGTATTCTCAGATCAAGGGCGAGGAGAGTGACGAGGAAGAGGATGATGACACTGATGAGAAGGACGCGATTGCTGGGGCAGATGAATCAGAGATATCTGAGATGGATGTCGGCGATGAAGACGCAGATATGCGAAGCGTTAAGAGTGACGAGAGTAATGAAGATGATGTGTCTTTGCTCCATAAAGCAGAAGATGACAAAGACGGTGAAGACGATGAAGACGAGGATACGGAGGCACCCGCAAAGTCCAACGTCGTAGGTCTTAGTACACCAGGGTTCGACTGGACCGGTACAGCCCTCGACTTCGACGACTACAAAGCCGCAGCAGACTCTTCTTCGGACGAAGATACCACCAAGAAGAAGAAAAAGCACAAGAAAGCCACCATCAAAGAAGACCGCACCGGCGACCTCGACGCCCACGGCCCGCAATCCGTCGCCGACTACGAGCGCCTTCTTCTCGGCCAGCCAAACAGCGCCGAGCTTTGGGTCCGCTACATGGTGTTCCAGCGCGAACTCAACGAGATCGAAAAAGCCCGACAAATCGCCAGACGCGCTCTCGCGACCATGAACCCGCGCGAGGAGAAGGCGCGGCTGGATGTCTGGACCGCATTGCTGCACCTCGAGAACGACTTCAGCAGCGACGACTTAATCGAAGACACCTTCAAAGAGGCATGTCAGTACAACGACGCACGCGAGATGCATGAGCGTATGATTAAGATATACATCTCGTCGGGCAAACTCGATGTAAGCAATTCCCTTTCCCAAATTCTCAATACGTTTCCCTGTACTGATAGTGTGCAATAGAAAGCAGACACCCTCTACACAACCATGACAAAAACAAAAGTCTTCACCCCCGACCCACTCCTCTGGCTCTCCTACGCCACATTCCTCCTCTCTACCCTGTCACCACCCTCCCCCTCCCGCGCCCACGCCCTACTCCCGCGCGCCGTTCAATCCGTCCCTGCGGAGCAGCACCGCTACCTAACCTCCAAATTCGCAGCACTCGAGTACAAGTCTCCCAACGGGGATCCGGAGCGCGGCCGCACCATCTTTGAAGGCTTAGTTGATCTGTACCCGAAGAGGGGCGATCTTTGGGATATGTATTTGAGCTTGGAGATGGGACATGGAGGGGAGGAACAAGTGAGGGGACTCTTTGAGAGGATGAGTAAGGCGGCGAAGAGGAAGAGAGGGGAGAAGATGTTTGCGAGGTGGAGGGCTTGGGAGGAGGGATTGGGGAATGGGGGTGGGAAGGGGGTGGATAGGGTGTTGGCGTTGGAGCAGGAGTGGAGGGAGAAGAAGGTGGGGAAGGGGGTGGGGAGGAGTAGCATTGACTTGGGTTGAGGAACGTGTTGGTGCTGGGCTTGATGTCATATTGCAAAGAAGCATGGTAGAACGAAGTTCAACAAAGAAGGGAAGCAGGGAGAGAGGTAGAAAAGCATAGCATAAGGCGTTATAGACTCTAGCTTGAGTACATGTTCGATAGACAAAAGCTCCTTCTTAAATTTCGTACTTGGTTACAGTGTAGTCAAGACCCAGGGCCCCGACATGACATATTTGTTGTACATAAACATATAAGAAGAAAGTTGACCCCAAAATCCAGAACCCAGAACCCTTTTTCCTAGCCGCATATACAGAATACCCGATCATAGACGACTTACAGTGAACAATCTCACCAGCATCTACTACCTAGTACAGTAAGACATCATACATCCGACTCCAAATGAACCAAACAGAAACACTGTACACATGATCCTTCTATAACCCACCTATGTCCCACCCGTCCTGCCCTATTCTAACTACCGCCTCACCGCCCCTCCTTGATGCGCACCGTATCCGCCAGATTCGGAAACGCAACCCTGAACTCGGTCCCCAAACTCCAATTCCGCAGATCTCTCAAATGGCTCTCAAACGCCGGGTTTAGCACCCAATTCTCCTGCTCCTTATCCTTACCACCCACGTTATTGATTGCGCTGCCGCCAGGTGTGCTTCCCGCAGCTGGCGATCCGGCATGCGCGGACGCCGCAGCTGCCGTGGTCGACGGACTTGATGCGGGGAGTGAGGTGTTCGATGAGGGCAGTTTGGAGGTCGGCAGGAGACAGTCGCGCGGCTCGTAGGGCCAGTTTAGCGAAATGGTGGTTGTGTAGGGGACGAAGAAAGTGTCAAAGTGGACGAAGGGGTGGGATGTTATCAGGCGGTCGCGCATTCGGGGCCTGTGGGGCAAGGCGGATTAGTCATACCCCTGAGACGGGTGCTGGGGTGATGAAGGACAAATAGGGGATTGGTAAGGGTATGGGAGGCAGGGAAAATGGAGTACAAGAGGACTGCAGCATTACGTACCAAGGCAGATAGTTCATCCAGTGCGGATGCGGGACGAAGAGCTGTGAGGCTCGCGGAGTTGCCCAGTCGGGAAGCAGGTCGTAGTTCTCCTGTGTTGGCTCAATGTGCCAGCGCATCACCAGGAACATGATGTATATGACGGCGACTTTCTCGGGCAGCGTGCAGATGTCGGGGAAGGTGCGCAGGATGTCGGTGAAGAGCTTCGAGACGGGGTGGGCGTCGATGTGGCGGTCCGGATAGACGAGCGCTGTGAAGTTGGGATAGGCTGGCCCGGACAGCGTCTTCAGGGGCACGCCTTCAGCAGCGCGAGTGTGGCTCTTCGCGAGGAAATCTAGCATCAAGACATCGAGGGGGACTTCGAAGGGCGCCGTGTTGCGCGGCAGGATGAGATAGTGCGGGAGGATGGGGGCATGCTGCGCTCCACTGGGGTTGCCCGCAGAAGTCTGAGGCGGCGGGGGAGGCAGACTTGGATCTACCCTCCTGTGCCCATTGTCGAGGAGAAAGTCGACGCCCATGCGCTCATCGAAGGGCAGGTCCGCCTGCTCGTGCTGCGGGGCATGGCGCCCATGGTAGTGCGAGCTCTCCGCCGACCAGCGCCGGACATGGCTCGTAGGAGCGTCGCCTGGGTACTGCGGCCACTGTCGACTGGGTTCGGAGCCCGCTGGCGAGTCGAGGCCGTTGGGGTGCGATATCAGGTCGTGTATGCCGCTGGGGTATGGCCGGGCATCGTGGTGGGCGGCGGGGGTTTCGCGGGCAGGCGCGCGCTCTGCTGCTGCTGCCAGCTCTACACGAGACAGGCAATTGATAAGCTTAATGCTCCTCCAACTGCACCCCCAGATGACGTGCACATACCGTTGAGCCCCCCCGAAGCACGCACGACGGGCTGGATCAGCGCAAGCACCGACTCGAGGCGCTTTCGGATGTCTGCATTCTCAGCCTGCACCGTCTCCTTGTCGCGCAGGACCAGCTGCAGGTCGTGGTACGGTTGCTGGCTCTCGAGGTCGCGGATGCGCTCGTTAAGGCGGTCGATCTGGTTCTTCGTGCGCTCGCGAATCGCCCGCTGTGCTTCCCTGTCGTTTGCGCGCTTCCGCGCGAGCTGCTCAGGAGTGAGGTTGGCCACTCCCCGCGACGACGTACCTCCGGTGCGGCGACGCTTCGGACCGGAAAAGGAGCCCTCGGGCGTAGATCCGGCAGCAGAGACCTCGCCATCATGCGAGGCGTCTACGCCGGCCATTATATACGGCGCGCACTGGTTCCGGGGCGTTTTGGGGAGACACACGACTCCTGCGTGCAGCCAAACGTCAGGAATCGCGACCGTACATGACTCGCAGCGCCAGGTTGGGGTTTGCAGGCGACTAGCCTCGTTGGGCGGTTTTGCGGGGATAGCTCCGTCCTGCGCCTGCTGTGCAACCTCGGATATCCAAATCCGCAACTGTAGTGAGTCTGGACTGGGTAGAACTATGGTAAGCCGTTTCCACTGTTACTTTCTGTTGCTGCATCAATTCATTTGTAAATACTTTCTTTCATTCTTGGTATTGGTCTACGCATACAGCCTACACCATATACACCATGGCAGACCAGAATGTTAGCAAGCTGGGCATTGCGTCGGCTACGCTCAAAGCTAGTCTGTGTCTCCACGAGGAGGAGCTTCTTCGGACGGTCATTCACTAACGGTTCTCACAGTGACGGTCGCCTCTGCTCGATTATGGATATCCCCGTTCAAAGGCCAGAAGGGCGCGCACAACTACTTCAAAGATGTCATGTTCAGCATGATGAGAAGCCAATTGGGTAGCTTCAACCTGGCCCAAGACCGGTACATGAGCGGCACGACAACACCAGCCTATCTCCAGTTCGCAAAGGATCATGGCTTTGCCCCAGAGAGCACAACACTACCGAGCGGTACTCAGGCCCATTGGATCGGCAACAAGACTGCGAAGAAGGTGCTGTTATGGTATCATGGTGTGTCTCCGAGCCTTCCCAACATGAAATGAGAAGAGCTAATTCGAGAAGGTGGCGGATACGTGATGCCTGGCGGTCCGGGCCATTTTCAATATCTCTCCGAGATTAAGGATGAGCTCTCCGCACAAGGCACCGACGCTGCATGCCTCCTTCTCGCCTACGACCTTGCGCCTGAGGCACGATACCCAACTCAACTGAGACAAGCAGTAGAATGCCTGCGACATCTCATTGAATCAGAAGGACGGGATCCGGCAGACATCATGCTAGGCGGGGACTCCGCAGGCGGGAACCTCACCATAGGCGTGCTATCACATCTGGCTCATCCCCATCCAGATATTCCGGCACTGACGCTTCCGGGCAAGCTCCACGGCGCGCTGCTCCTCTCGCCGTGGGTCTCCTTCAACGTGCATACACCGTCGTTCAAGGAGAATGCAGAGCGCGACTGCTTCGACGGCCGGGCACTGCAAAGATGGTCCTCGGCGTTCCTAGGCAGCGACTCGCCCTTTGCGGGTGACGCTTACAGCGAGCCACTGCTCGCACCAGCATCGTGGTGGGAGGACGTCGCGTCTGTCCTCGAGGAAGCATTAATCTGGGGCGGCGCAAATGAGGTGCTGCTTGACAGCATCGAGGAGTTCGCACGGCGTTTCGAAAAGGGATTCGGCGGCAAGGGCGGAAGAGTCTCGACGGTGATAACGCCAAATGCCGCGCATATGGAGATGATACTGGAGATTCTGCTGGGGTACAAGAAGGACAGTGGGACAGGAAGTACGCTGGTGGTGAAGGATTGGGTCAAAGCGAAGCTGTGATGTGGGGTTCAGCGGGCAGATAATCGTTCCACAGTGAATACAAGCGGTAGTTCGACATGTTCAAAGAAGGAAGCATACTTTTCTAGTGCTCACAGACTCCTTCTAAGTCCGTGGCGGGTGAACAGAAGTGCTGCGCTACTACTCCATGTTACCACGTCCGGTGAGAATCCGAGGTGCCCCCGAATCTGCTGTGACAGTTATCTCTAGTTATTTATAAAATATACTGCCTTTTATTAGTGAGCTGTTTATTAGTAAGTATGAATTCATTATAACAAGATTATGACTTGCTGAATAGATGTTACACAGCAGGTTCGGGGGCAACTCGGATTCTCACCGGACGTGGTAGCGCCCTCTATGTCCACTATCGATAAGAGCTCCAAAACGTCATTCCGAGGCTGATTAATCCTTACACGAACCCCAAGCCCATGTTTCGGCGTTTAGGAAGAACACTGACCGTGACTGTCTTCCTTATGAGCTTACTCGCCCCTTTGATCAATCGAACTGCAATCACATCGTTCCTCAGGCCAATCACAAGAGTAAGGGTGACAGCTCCCGGCTAGGAATCGCGAGCATGTCTAACCTGAGCAGCAAGCGACAGTCCGCGCCATGCATATCCAATCAATTCCAATGTGTATGAGTACCCGCATGGCCAGGTTGGGGAGCATAGCTAATTGATGGCAGGGGAGGGGACGGGGAACAACTATGCCTACCTTGTCACAGATGACCAGTCCAAGGAAGCTGTCATCATCGATCCTGCGAATCCACCAGAGTATGTAATACTGTATGTACAACATAATACTTGCTGATCCTTCTCGCCTAGAGTCCTCCCGGTACTGAAGGAGAAGTCAGATAGCGGCGCGATCAAGCTCTCGAAGATTATCAACACCCACCAGTAAGCTCTCCATACGTTTGATCAGCACCGTACGCTCATTCTTCCACAGCCATCATGACCACGCCGGCGGCAACGTCGAAATTGTTCGTCCTCCCCATCTCGCTCATCTCTACACTCCTAACCCTAACACCACCAGCTCAAATCCTTTCCCCTCCCCATCATCGGCGGAAAAGACTGCTCCAAAGTCACCGAGACCCCCTCGCACACCTCGACCTTCAATATCGGCAGCATCAAAGTAACCGCCCTGCACACTCCCTGCCACACGCAAGACAGCATCTGCTTCTTCTTCGAGGACGGCTCCGACAAGGCTGTCTTCACGGGCGACACGCTGTTCATCGGCGGCTGTGGTCGTTTCTTCGAGGGCAACGCCGCGGAAATGCATAAAGCGCTGAACGAGACGCTGGCGGGTCTGCCGGATGATACAAAGGTGTACCCGGGACATGAGTATACGAAGGGCAATGTGCTGTTTGCGAAGAAAGTGCTGGACAATGACGCGGCGATACGGAAGCTTGAAGAGTACTCGAATGCGAACAAGGAGACGCAGGGGAAGTTCACGATTGGGGATGAGAAGGTGAGTGATCCTTGCTATATGAGACCCTATGGTCTTCGATTGAAGCAAGTTGATGGCTAATGAGAGGTAGCAACATAACGTCTTTATGCGTGTCAACGATCCGGACATTCAGCAGCTAGTCGGCGAGGATCAGCCTGTGGAGGTGATGCGGACATTGCGCCAGATGAAGGATCGGTCATAGTGGTTAATAGGGAGATCTTCTACCGGGGACTTTTGAGGATGTAGCATACCATCCCACGCTCGACGCTTTGTAGATCAAGTTGCTGCAATGTGATAATGCTCAAGCTTGTAGATGACGCAAGGAGGGGCTGGTTGGATGGCATCCAATCGGCTAACCGACCCCACACTATTGAACAAATTTTCCTCTTTGCTCCACCGCCTCTTGCAATATGATATTCTCTTCTTCCTATGTGTCAAACCCTTGGTTTTGACAATTCTACAAATTATATATTTTATTTTGGCGTGCGAAATTCTCATAAATCAAACAATACGGCCGTGTGGCCCAATGGCAAGGCGCTTGACTACGATTAAGTCGATATCAAGAGATTCCAGGTTCGACCCCTGGCACGGTCATCTTTCCTTTGAGTTTTCTTTTGCTGCTTTTGCTGTTGCGAGATGGCGTTGATGTTCACAGGTGCGGGATCGTTGACGTCACGTGCATGTACTTTTCGCACCATCTGCACAGGTTAGTTGGTGCACAAACTCTTGCTTAATGTGTCTGGGGGTTTTTAATGGCATATGTGGGTGGTGATTTGGACTTGTTTGGATAAGTTGGAGGAGTGGTAAGTGAGCTTTTCGCACCTTGTCCTTGCGGTAAGTGCGATAAGTCTTCCTGGTGGGATGGATCATCTTTCTATGTCATTCCTATGCTACATACATCGTCAAAGACGACCTCCCACATTGGCACGCTGCCACGATCAGTATATGTTAAGTCTATGGGCTTCAATCAGGTTCAATGAGTGTGGCGTCGCCTCTTCTTGTCTTGAGACCAACGTGCTGCCTCCAACAAAGTAGAAAGACTGGATCAGGAGCACGCGTGGCAGCATCAATGTCTTGGGACCATGGCTTTGAATTATACTCTCACTAAGCAATGGAATAGCCTATTTGGGCGGTACAGCTCCTCCACATGGCCAGAGAAAAGGAATCTCCAGTCGTGCTTCCCGCAATCCTGTATTTGGCAGCAGTGAGATCAAAATCACTCTCTTCGCATCCGGGAGTATTACCTAGTCTTCTTTTTGTTAAGTTCGCATTCGCTGCTGATCTATGCCTTAGAACGGGGTACTTCTCAAGCAGAACAAAGAATTGTCCAAGTTATCTTTATAGTCATCTGCTCACGGAAGGGTTTCCACTCCTCTTTTGATTATGTCAAACTTAGGGTGTCAAACGTACCCAGCAAGATACAAAACATCCGCAGTATCTCCGAGAATAGAAACAAAAGAGTTTCATCTCCTCCTTCTTTTTCTTCTTCTTCCAGATGAA
The DNA here is from genome assembly GCA_010405375.1 of Lophiostoma macrostomum CBS 122681. NCBI lineage: Eukaryota > Fungi > Ascomycota > Dothideomycetes > Pleosporales > Lophiostomataceae > Lophiostoma > Lophiostoma macrostomum. The sequence continues at coordinate 50,451 of MU004311.1, read as the reverse complement.
ATGGAGACGTGCCAAGTTCATCCCATCTCTAACCTTAGCTTGGTCCAACCTGTGCACCACGCGCAGAACGAACCGTGTGCGCCGCTTAGCCCCTCCACCACCTCTTCGCAAGAATGTCCCACTCAAGACCAAGGCAATCGTGAAAAGATCTCAGCTTCACGTTGGTGGCAGGCGTGATGGCTTCGGCATACGCGTCTTGGCAGGCAGACGTGAACCCTGAGCGCGTCTGTTTGCCCGAGAGCCTCGTCAGATCTCTAGAAATCTCATATAGGCTGCAGCTCTGACTCCAATTTCTTCCCTTACACAACCTTGAAACAGGACTGACAGAGCACTTACGAGGATCAAGTCACAGCATTGCAGCCACCGTGCGAACTCATCCGCAATCAACTCTGTCAGTCGAAATGGCACCACGTCGTACGAGGAATTCGCGCAAAGCACCACAGACGTCTCGAGTTCACCCATACGAGAATTTGAGCTTCAGGAACAAAGCTCCAAAGAAGCGTTCACCAGTGACCGAATCCGCCGCCATTAAGCCTCCAGGAGGTTTTCCGCCGTCAATCGTCACCCAGCCAGCCGTCCAAGAGAGTATAGATAGTTTAGAGTCCTTCCTAAGCCCACCTCCTACCCACCATGCCACCAGAACCGACAAGAGCAGACCATCCTTCTGGGGCCTCACAGAGCAGAATCGCGAGCTCGAGGAGATGTATCCCGATCCGGACGAACATCCCTTTCCCGTCCGCGTTCCAGTCCACCCGGAAGATTCTTGCCGCGATCAGGATCTCCAGCAAATCGGAGACTACAGATACCCCCACACAGCGACCTTCATGGACGTGTTCCCGCCATCCGCCGAGAAGAAGATGATCGAAGCCTTCGAAGCACTGCGCGGCCGCAAAGTGGAACCTGCAAAGCTAATCATCCCGCCAGCAGCAACCTTCGTCGTCTCCAAGACCGGGCCAGAAGCCGAGCGACTAGCCGGTGGATGGGGCCAGTACGTGAAAGATCTGTAAGTAGACTTCACAGTCACCAATCCCAGAAGCTCTTCCTAGAAAACATTCTTTCTTCTCTCCTCTACTCCATGCCGTTCAAGGCCATCATCACCTTATACACACACCAAATCACCTCCGCTAAACCCCCCGTTAGCTTTGCAATGGGGTATGACTGGGCCGCCCTGAACCTCGGTCTGCGCCCACCCACACCGCCTCCCACGCCCCCTCGCCCAAAGCGCAAACGCAACCACTATCAATGCGTGCGCAACGGCGGCGGGCCGACATCCTTCCTCTCCAGCACCGCGTTCCCCAACAGCGACGAGGAGGGTTCCGAGACAGAAGAGGAGCCGGAGTGGTTTCTGTACGGCCCCGACTTCGACATGGAGGTCGTTACGCATCCGACCAGCGCGCCGCTGCTGCCGCAGAACGGACCCGTCGAGACGGTGTTCGGTAAGGAGTTTGTGGTGAAGTGGAGCAGGAGGGGGTCCTGGCGGATTGAGAAGAGTGCGTTGCATCCGGACTTTGCGCGGCGTGGTGATGGCGGGGAACGGGGTGGTGGCAAGCCCGAGGGTGTTGCGGCGCTGCAGCCTGGATTGGGGAGGGGTGGAAAGGTGGTCGATCGGGCTAGTGATGAGGGGGTGAATGAGGGCAAGGGGAAGGGCAAGGGAAAGGAGAAGGAGTGGCCTATCGCGCAGCCGAAGTCGAAGTTCAAGACGACGGATATGAAGGCGCATATTGAAGAGAAGAGGCGGACGCGCGCGTATACGAAGACTTCAACTGCTGCTATGAGGCCTCCGCCTAAGAAGGAAGCGAAAGGGCTTGGACGGACAGGAGATAAAGGGGTATGAGGGACTCCGCGAGCGGTGCGGTGGTCGAGCGAATGCTGGGAAGAGGGGTGAAGACGGGAAATAGCATGGTTGTGAGTAGGCTCAGAACCTAGATGTTCAGAGCGATTCGAGAACTGTCATGAATAGATACCGCTCCTCATTGAATCCAGGACAATCACTTCATCTACCATCTTCCTCCTCGCCCCCCACCGACCCTTCCCCACTCTTCCCAGGTGCCCCTCCAGACATCTCTCACGCCCCTACTCGTCCCCGCAAACATCGCCTCAAGACTCTCCTTATCCAGACTTGCAGTACCCACCACCTCCCAGATCCCTGGCATCAACTTATCTCTGACATCCGGCTCCAGTCTTCCAAACAACTGATACTGACAAAAGGACGCGAGAAGCGGGTACATGTAGTGACTTGCATACTCTCGCGCAGCTTTAACGGGGTCGTTGAGCGACGCTTTCGTGCTTGATGAGGAAGAGAAGGAGGAATTGGGAAGGCGATGTTTAGAGACTGAGGATTGTGTAGGCGAGCACAAGGTTGAGAGGAGCTTGGCGTACTGTGCTGCGTTGGTGGGACTCAGTCTCCCTCCGCTGTTCTTCAACCAAGGTGGTAAGCTAGTGCCGCGGCCGGGATTCGGAATGAAGAGGCAGAGGAGCATGTTCTGTAACAGCGGAAGCAAGAGGTGGAAGCGGCCGCCAAGACGGCCGCGGAGCAGGAGAAGGGTTGTGTGAGCTGTTTCGCAGAGGCGGGCGTAGATAGCTTGCGCGTGTGCTGAAGCGAGGGGCGCACTACGGGGGGAGCATAGTTTCTCGAGAGCGGCGAGGACATTATCGAAGCTTTGTTGCGACGTGATCACGGGTTTGTCGCGAAGAATGACGTCGATGCTGGTCGTAAGGGCTGTGAAGGCTGTCGTGCTGTTGCCGGAATTTGCAAGGAGTCTACAAAGCTTCGGGACTACGGAGAGTAGTTGAGACTTCTGCTCATCATCGTCGGGTAGCTTGTCGGGCAGACTCAAGATGAGAGGATGCAAGAACGGATATGCTGCCTCGCGATCTTCGAATTCAGAAACGAACGCAACCAAGCCCAATATTTCCGCTACAGGAAGAGTAATAGCAGCACGTTGCAATGAGGTTGCCATTGTGTCTAAGTGTCGTTTGTTGTTCTTGGTGGATTTTGATGTCTGCACGATGGTTATGGCGGACTTCAACAGCCACCTTGGACTAGCTTGCAGGCGGTACTTTTCGATTACTGCAAAGAGAAGTCCAGCGCAGTCCGTCTTGTCAAACAAGGGCGCGGAAGCGAGGTCGCCTCTTTCAAAGAATTGTTTCACATCCTGATCAGACTCGAGCCATTCGCGCAACGAGCTTTGCATGTCGTTGAACATCTCTGCGTGCTTCGTTAGTATGTCGTCAGGAACTTCGTTATAAGCTTCAAGCAGCTGGACACTGGGAGCTACCCCACTTCCAGTACAGCGGCCAAGGAATTCCAGATAGCGTTCCGGCGAGAGCGTTGCGAAGTCTCTCTGGGCAAGGAAAACGGCGCTAAACATTGCCACCGCGGTTGGAAAACAGTGTTCCGAAGTCGAATGAACTACCAAATGTCTCCCAAATGACTCCAGATACTGTTTATTTTGGGCCTGCTCCTGATTGGGAAAGATATGACCCAACGTTCGCTGAACCAATTCGTGTAGGAGGCGGATAACGCTGTGATGCTCGCAATCTCGGTCATGCAAGGTCTGCATTATTTCGAACAAGGCGCCACCATCGGATGAGATCTTAGCAGTTGCATTTGGCATCTCCATAAGTGTATTCATGACACTAAGGAAAATAGCGGCGTCTTCAGGCCTGGATTGTATCAAGTCCATCAATTTGTTCAAGAGAGCCTCTCTCTGCTCGCGGGACATTGCTCTCGGTCGAATCTGTGAGGCCGCTAGCTGTGCCGTTCTTCTTAAATACTCGTTTTTCGACTTGCCGAAAGCTTTCGTTAGGGCAAGCGAGTAGGCTTCTCTCAAGGCTATTGAGCCCGAGGTAAATATGTACTCGGACATCTTCTCCGCAACCTCGCCTGCGGTGATCTGCGATTGAGAAATCAAGGTGAGTAGTCTGAGCAATGACGCGTCTCGAGTCTCAGAGTCTAGATGCTCCAGCAAATGAACGAAGTCGCTACAAAATATTTCGACCATTTGTGACTGATCGTTCTGGTCCAGTCTGTGAGATTTGAGGATTTGCAGGGCTTCGCGGACCAAGCGAAAAATTAATTCTTCCCACCCCGGGACGGCTCGCAAACAGCTGCAGCAAGTGCAGAGAAATAAGAAAGCAGAAGCCCTGAATTTCGAATCAACAGACTTGGCATCCTGGGACTTGCCCAAGGATGACGCAGCGTGGCTGACTTGGTCTATGAGAGGTAGGAGGAGCTCAGTCTGAGACTCCGCAGAGGTGTGCAATTGAAGTGGCCAGAGAACCGCCACCACGGAAGTAAGCATCATACACACTGAGGACAAGTCGGTGTGGGTGCGGTACCAACTATCTTGGAAGAGGGACGCGCATGAAGGGAGCAGAGCCTGCAGTTCATGTTCGAGATTAGAGATTGTTTCATCTCTCGACAACGCTGCGAGCATAACTTGGAGGAGGTTGACGCTGGCAAACACTTTGATCGCTGAATCATAGGTGTGCGGGTCACCATCACTACCTCGCTGATCTTGCTGCAATCTAAAATTCTGTACACGCTTGATGTGGTGTCGGACAAGGCTGAGGATTTGTGTCTGTGTCAGCGATTGCTCAAAGAGGTTCGAGAATTCCGACGCCAGGGCCGTGTCCTGCCATATGGTTGATTTTGACTGCTGTACTGGGCTGCGATAGATTGGAGCGTTTCTGCACAGTTGGCTGTCCCACCTACGTACGAATCCAAGCAGGTCTCGGTTTCGTGCGAAGGCGGACATGATAGGAACCACGACCGACTTCAAGACCACAAAGTTTCCAGGAGACCGACCAGATAACTCCCCATGTGGATAGGGAGATGTGCTATGAGTAACGTCATCGTCAACGGAAGCAGTGAGGTCCGCTTCAGACATTGAGGAGATCTGATCAAAAAGAAACTCAGCAAGATCAGAAGGTCTTCCAGTTGATGTATCACTGGGTCTAGAATGGATCAAGAACAGATCCGCGTCGAGTTGAGCAAGTGCTGCGATCACAGGCCATTGCACGCGTCTTGTCTTGCCGGATGGAACGTTCACGCCTGAGTGGAACCAGAACACATCAGCAAGAACGCTCGAGTCGATTTTAATGGAATGGAGAATGAGTATGTTAAGCGATCTCTCAAGGGCTTTGATCGAAGGCTTTGTGAATGGGAACTCCGGGAGTTCGAACGAGCATCCGGCGCATTCTACTAGCGCACGGAATGCTGATTGGATCCAAGACCTTCCAAGGGTCTTTTCTTGTGGCGTGCGAGACCGTGAGTTTTGAAAGATCATCTCCAGGAGGCGAGGTATCGAATCATAGAGCCGTAAAAGAGGTTTTGGTATACGCCCCCCAGCGTCCTGGATCTGGGCTGCTGATAGTAGTTTGGCCCGTAACGCCTCGAGGTTGCTAGCAAGCTGCTCTGCTTGTGGCGCTGTCCTGGAGATTTTGGCGTCACCGGATGTTTTCATAGCCTCGCTGTAGAACGAGATCCTCGAAGGGCTAAGCAAGTGGTTTATAATCAGGCCTTCCACGCAGCGCAAGGCTTTGCGCAGTGTTGGCGCGACTTTGGGGTCTAGACCGATGGCATCGACCTCGTTGAGAAGCTCATCTTGGAGTGCGAGGATTGGAACCAGGCACTCAGTACAGAATTGCTCTGCGGATGATGCTTGGGTCTTGTCTGCTGGATCAGCCTTGCGCAGGTCCCAGATGTTCGAGATTGTGGATAGGTCCAGGACCACGAGCAGTGTGGTGGTGTTGGGACGCGTCACCACCAGCTTGGAGACGGCCATGAGCCATAATTTTAGAAGCCGTGCCGCTTGTGCGCTCTCGGCTCTCAAGACCGGTGTCGTTTGCTCCACAAACGTGAGTCCTTCGGTAATACCTTGGAAATCTGATTTGTGGTATATTGACCCTACTGCCTGTGCAATCGCGACGAAAAGTTGCTCGAGCCCATCTGGTTGCAGAGCTACCCGTTTGGTGGGAGTGCTTGTGTCTGCTGAGGGTCGCTTCCTTTTCCGAGAAGGCCGAGGGTCCTCTTGTACAGTCTCGCTGGATTCCGATGCATCCTTCATGTGTACATTTTCACTATTGGGAGGCACTTGTGTCGTTTCATCGAGTCCAAAGTTCTCCTGCAACGTCTGTTCCAGGATGGACAGGATGTCCACGTCCTGGAGGTGGGCGACGGCTTTAGATAGCGTTGAGATGTGCACCATCCAGCCAAGCAGCACCCATGACTGAGGGAATGCGCGCGCCTGAGCTCCTGTCTGCCCTTCCTCTTTCAGTTTGTGTAGGACCCAGTGGAGGACCCATTCTGCCCGTGCAGGCACGAGCCGCTGCGCTACCTCTGAGTGCTTTCCCTCCTCTGTTACCGTACTCCAATCGTCTGGAAGCCCAATTATACGGGCGGCCTGTCGGACTTGGTCAGGCAATTCAGTAAAATCTTTGCTGCTGGCCAGGAGTCGAGGGAGTGTCTGGACCGTTTGCGCCGCCTGCTCCGTTCGCGCCTGTGCATGTCAGTCTTCGATAATGCGCAGAGGGTGGGAAGTCGTCGCACGGCATGTATAGGTGCCATCCGGATATTCTATATGGCCATAGAGTGCCTCGATTACCAGAGGAAAGTTGCGAGCCAGCGGGGCATGTTGGAGCTGTCCCGCTCTTGCTGTCGAAAAATTTAGAGCGCGGACCGCCCTGCCAAGCCCAGCATCAACACTCATTGCTCGACTTCCGCTGTAGCATCTGCCCGACCACAACCGCCCGTTGTCACTCCATCACGTCCTCCACTCTCCACAACCAGGCCAGAACCTCCAATCGATCACGTTTCAACTCTCACCATGGCCGACGAGACTCCGAAGCCAACCGCGCCGATTCCGCGAACCACCCGGCCTTTCAGCGAAGCTCTATTGAACGAGAAGGTACATGCCCAGCTTATCAGCTACTCCTGAGGATGTGCGACAGACGACTTGGTATCTGCCGGGCTCGGCTGCGCAATAACAAGGCTCGGTCACGCCAATTGCAGCTTTGATCGCCCACGCGACTGCCAGCTGTAACCGCGTGGCTGGGAGCCGATAAGCCAGAAGTAGTGCTCTGGGAGGCAGATATGCTAATGTTTTTGTCGCAGTGGGACCGCTGCCTTTCCTCGATGCTCATCCGATCCGGTCTCGGACTCTCCTTCGGCGTCGTCTTCTCCGTCCTCCTTTTCAAGCGACGCGCATGGCCTGCCTTTGTCGGTCTCGGTTTCGGAGCTGGACGGGCTTGGGAAGAGTGTGATAACGTGAGAGCCGCTCGTTTTTATAGGGCCTGAAGACAGGTAACGCTGACAGCAATTATAGTCCTTCAAGCGGGCAGCGGCACCTTCGAAAGACGGACTACGAGTGATAAGGCCATAGGCGATACTATACCGAGTTCCTTTGGATGACGAACGGTGGCTCACAAGCGGAATAGCGGAATTCTATGCAAAAGTATGCTGTACAGTAGGGCAGGGTATCGGGCTTTAGAATCCAGCACTGTACATTTTCTCCTACCTCGTGTTTTTGCAGCCATATGAGCGACACTAATATACGGTCTGCTATCACAGCTCACCTGAAAGCAATGCACTCGAGGACCTTCCTACTGACGGTCATGTGTCTAGTAAGGATTCGAGCTCGGCGCTATGACAACTTTGAAGAGTAAATCGAGCAATCCCAAGGCCGGCGATTCTGCAGCCCTGGAGGCACGTGACAGGTAACTAAGCGTGCAGGTGCACCTCGGCACGCCCAGGAGGCAGCTACAACCCGACGCGTCGCGTGTCGGCTTCACACTTGCCATCTTCCACCCTTTCGTCCCTTTTCAACTAGCTCGAACACTGCGACATGTCCGACAAGGAGCTTCTATTGGACGTGATTGAATTTGCAACAACTGATCGCTTACGTTCTACTTTACGCAGCATCTGCTTAAAATCTGATGATGCGTATGCACTCGTTTGCGATGAATTGTTGGCTCCTGCCAACACCCAGAAGACAGCAGACGAGAAGCGCCAGAGTGGTTCATCGAATGGACCTGTCAGTAAGCGAAAGCTAGATGAGTACATATGTCCACGTTTCGCAGTGTGTGAGCAGTGCGAGCGAGAGTTCGATGTGCTCACTGACAATGGTCCACATGCATGTCGTTGGCATGAAGGTACCTCATGTTGTCTGGTCTCTGAGACGGAACGTGGCTGACACCTGATAGGAGAGCTGGAGATTGACTTGGATCACAAAACCTGGGATGACTGGGATGAGGACGTACATGGTGACATGGACGATGATGCTAGTAGATCAGAATATCCGGAAGGTTTCGTATGGGAATGCTGTGGGAAGCGCGGCGGTTGGAAGAACGACGAGTGCAAGTCTGGGCCGCATAAAGCTGAGGACTACAAGAAGTTTAAAGTGTCCAACTGACTCGAGATCTACGTTTCCCAAAGGCACGCAAACACGCTCAAACTTAGCCATACAGGTCTCAATCTTTAGACCCTCCTCAGGCCAACCCCCAGAAGATTCCACAGCACACTGCCACAGAATTGATCGCAGAACAGTACCACACGAAAACTCCCCTACAATCCACTTCACTTGAACATCAATGCTAGGTGCACCTTCGACGCGCCACGTTCAAGCGTTCTCTTGCCTACTTACTCTTCACTTTTGCTATTGAACTTGGTTCTTCCGCACCGCTTCATCGCTCTTTCCCACATCCACTTCATCTTACGAACAAACCATCCAAGTCACTCAGTCGGTAATGGCCGAACTCCGTAAGTAGCCCTGCGAAGATCTGTGAGAAATTCAGATAACACATGCATTAGCATGCGCTAATTGTCTGGTTCATAGCCACGCGTAGGCACCAAAATTTCTGTTCATAATAGCAACTTCAGAACATAGAGCACTATGGTCATGCCTATACGAAAAATGCGATGGGGAATACGATGCAATAACGGACCCTTGCAACCTTGGAAGGTTGGGCAAGCTGCCATGGTGGTGAGTAAGCTAGCGCGATTAGTCAACGTTAGAGGCCAACAAGAACCACCTTTGGAACCTTGAAACCCCGGAATGGTCACCTTCCCCAAGATGTTTCACTCTCATCGCACTTGTCCCGTTATCATCACGATACGATTAAGAGATCTCTTCGAAACCCAATGAGGTCCTGGTCCTCTGTCTAATCACGGCATTGACGTTATGAGAACCAAGCAGGATACAGTGTGTCAAACGTGCCGCATGCTGAAATTAGGGGTATGTATCGCTCAATAACCTTCCGAATTTACTGGTCCCTTATCAAATGCATGGACAGTGCGATGGTAAACGACCTTCGTGCTCCCAGTGTACACTGAGGCAGCGCAAATGTGGTGGTTATCGCTTGGAGGACGATTTATCCCCCAGCAGTCGAAACGACTTTGTGAAAGATCAATGGAAACAGCGACACGCGATTCAACTGACCTGCAACGCATGAACATCATTCCTAACACAATCAACTCAGATGCGCCCGAGATATGCATAGCGGTGATCGTTAATAAATTCCTTCCTGCCCACGAGCAATATAGGTCTGCTTTCAACTCCAATGCAGATCAAGTGTGCGGTGGCTGGGTGAAGATACTCCCAAGGCTAACGGACGGCGCTGCTGACGGACATGTGCTCTCCTCTGCAGTAAGAGCTTTTGGAGCCACGATACTTCAAAGCAGTTCGCAAGGAGAGTCCATAAATTTCAGATTTTTGGAAGCTTATACTGTGGCTTTGGGGAAACTACAAGTCAATATATCAACGCATCACGACGGCTTCAATCCCAATCTAGGCGCGGCCATTTTATGCCTGGCAATGGCAGAGGTAAGAATAAGGATCATCTGGAGTAGTCAAGTTAATTAACAGATCACTCCCTAGAAAATGCTAGTGTCCTTCCATCATGGCTCCAACGCGCACTTCTCTGGATTCAGCGCCCTGATCAGTTCTTGTCATCCTCGAATGTTCGCTTCTGGCATACTGCATAGCATATATGTCGGCTGTCGACCAATTCTGGTAAGATTTGAACGCCTCGCATCCAACGGCGAAACTGATCTGAAAATACGACCCTAGTTGTTCAACGCTTTGGACACCCAAACTTCGACTTTCCTAGGCCGAGACGAGTGGAAGGTAATCCCGTTCGAGCAACATGCACCCTCGGCTATGCAAAACTTAATCACGGATGTGGCTACGTTGCCATCTCTTCTGCAAGGGTTGGATTGCATTTCTAGCTTACGGGGTGAAATGGCTAGGTTGAGAGCTCTCGAGATTGAGAGTGGACTTTTAGGGGTGCTTCAGCGACTGTCGTTCTGGAAGACAGCTCTCTGCACAGCTCGTCAAAACCAGCCACATGCGTCCAATCGAGTCAAAGACTGCATCTATCCGTCATCCACCTCATCCACCATGCCGTCCATCGTGGAGGCTTACGTCAGTACTTTCGAGTTGATCTGCATCATAGAGGTGCAGAAGCTGCGCCCTTACCTCGAAAATGAGCATCAGGTGTCGTTGGAAAGTTCCCAATTGAACGCAACAGACGGAAGAATCTCTGATTTGACTTCAATTATGTTCCAACACATTGAGGAATCATTTCAATTTGACATGGGCCTACACGGCCCGGCCACTGCAATCTTTCCACTCAAGGTCGCATACGAGGTGCTGAGGACACGCGGCGAACGGAACAGGCAACAATTAGAGCGCAGTCGAAGACTAATCGCAATGATTCGGCAGAAGGGGTTTTCAGTAGACTGATAATTTGATTGGGAAAAGGATAGACCACGAGCGCTTCTTAATGGGCAGTTTCATTTCACCAGTGGGATATTCGTCGGGCTGATGGAGTCCAGGTATAGAAGACATCACCGATCTCAATATGCGAAAGTGTTGTCATAGCATCGCAAAATCTTGATCCCGGATTTAGCTATCAATTGGCATCCCAGTGATAAGCCACGGACGAGTAAAAGTCTTGCTTCAACCTACTTGCGATTGTGGCATCCGCTACTGCCAAAGCGCAAAGACAGTGCCGGCAAACATAACGTTGTCGTCCGTATCGGACCGTTCTTCGACATCTCATTGAGTAATCACGACTGCCACCACTACGAGGTCTACTAATCTAGTAAGCATCAGCACAACCCCATTCTAACCCCTTCTGGCGTCTTTATTCGCCAAGACCTGTCGCATGCATTGTTCGTTTAGCCTCACCGTACTTCTACTACATATACGCTAACCTAATGTGGTCTCTATATTCGCCAAGCACGCTTCAACAATGTGTACGCCTACATAGAGTTGAGTAAATGTCCCATATGACTTCACTGTGTCATAGAAAACTGCCAGTCTCGGCCCCGAATACTCAGTCAGCTCTTTCAGTTTCGCATATAAAATGCGCCCTCGCATGCCAATTCCCAAGCACTTCATCTAGAATATAACCATATTTCGACCACCAACAGATCCCTACCGACAACTCTTCTCATAACAGACTACCTCTCAAGATGGCACCAATCTCCTTCATGTCTACCCTTTCCGTAACCCACATCGGCACCGCAACTGCCCTCCTCACCCTCGACTCCACCATCCACGTCCTTACAGACCCATTCTTCTCCCCACCAACGTCCACCTTCCCCGTCTCCGCAACAGAAGTTCTCAAGAACCCCGAGCCACCAGCTCTAAGTCTCTCAAGCCTGCCCCCAATCGCCGCCGTCCTGCTCTCGCACGAAGACCACCCAGACAACCTCGACCCGCTCGGCCGCCAACTTCTCGACGGGCGTCGAGTCCTTACCACCATTGACGGCGCAAACAAATTGGCGCCACGTCCAGGCGTCAAGGGCCTGCAGCCGTGGGAAACGACTACCGTGACGCTAGAGGGCAAAGAGTTCAGCGTAACTGCGACTCCATGCGAGCACCTACCCGGCGGCGAGTGCATCGGCTTCATCCTCTCATCATCCACCTTTGGCACGACAGACGATAAACCGAACGTGATCTACTTTTCCGGCGACACGGTCTATATACCGGCTCTCGCGTCAACAATCCGCGAAAGATACCACGTCGTGGTCGCGCTTCTCAATCTTGGGGCTGCGACGTTCGACTTGCCGGGCCATGGAGAGATGATGATTACGATGGATGGGAAGCAGGCGGCTAGACTTGTGAAGGAGATTGGTGCAGAGGTGGTGGTGCCCATGCACTTTGAGAGTTGGGCGCATTTCACGCAGGGGAAGAGTGAGTTGGAGAGGGTTTTTGAGGAAGAAGGGGTTCATGAGAGGGTTCGTTGGTTGGTGCCGGGACAGGAGCGGAAGTTGATTTAGGAGGCGTGGTATGTTTGCGATGGCGAAGAGGTGAGTATGCGTCTCGGTCTGTCACTGGTTTTGATAGTTGGCGCTTTCGTAGGCCTGAGTGTTCGAGTCTAACTCTCGTAGTCAATATGATCGACGTACAATGGTGTTGGATAGATGATTGTCTGTCGCCTCGCCTGACCTTGATGACACCCACATTGATCGCTGGGGACCAGGTGTGATAGCACGCAGATTGTGAGACCAACCCAACGGGTGCGCCGAAAACGGACTCAGGACTACGCAGTGAGGAAAAAGAATGGAGCTAGAGGCATCGCGTGAACCTCGGGGCTTGAGGATCTAGCAACACACTTGTATTGGCCGTGACAGCGAGAGTTTGGTGTTGCGGCTTGCGGTTACTCGATGAGATGAGCAACAAACCGGCTCCTCCCGCAGCAGCTGAATGGCCGTGTCGCGATTGGGCCCACACCCCACACGCTTTATCTTGCTGCCGATGGAGCGGCTATCCCAGATGTGCACTGGTGGCGCGACCGACAACCGTAAGCGACATCTGAAATGCAACATCACGCGCAGAAACGACTGAATGACTCGTCACGTATGCATGATAACCAGAGTATTCCATGTAAGAGCCGCTTTACGCATTCTCATCGAGCAACCGGCGAGCATACCACGCTTCTTGTATCTATATCAATCATGCGATAGTGGCAGCTGGTAAGTCAGCGACCACTCCTACACTTTTCGCATGCGCCAAGTTTCCGAGGGACCCACTCCCATGTTTTCCTCGTGCTCGAACCTCGTGGCCACCGTGCCGCGAACCATTTCTACGAAAATCGCATTTGACGTAGCTGGGGAATCACAGGGTATACTCACAAGGTGACTGTGGCGCACGTCCTCAGCGTTACCTCCACAGGCGAGGAAGAGAGCCTCGTATCGATAGGTTGATTCGGTAGAACCTGCGGGTGAGCTATCTCGTCTGATAAGGCCTCGAGGAATGGACCTACCAGCGCCGTAGCCCTACTGACACGGTACTCGGGCCATTCCGGACACGTTGTTTGTGTGGAGACTGGCCTATCTCGGAGGGTAGCATATATACCTAGGGAAGGCATGTCCCCTCAACAAGATCTCGACTTCGAACTAGAAGCGTTTTCTCCACCGTCGTCACGAGCTTCAGTCGACTCGCGATCGAGTCCTGAAGCAACCCACGCCGGCAAGACGGATCCAGAACGCCAGCCGCTGATCCAGCACGCCTCGTCAGGCCTTGGATCTGATTTTTCACTACCGGCCTCAGTCAACCATGCCCCACGTCATAACCAGGGTTATGGAGGAAACTTTCCGTCTGGCTCCTCAGGCAGCTTCATAAGACCCTTCGCAACCTCGTCAGTCTACCATTCTGCCGAGGAAACATCGCTCTCCAATTTTCCATTCATGGAGAAAGTCAAGAATATTAGGGCTGCGCGTTATGCAAACAAATTTGTATGCGAGACAGAGCCTGGACTCACCGCCACTCAGCTCATGCTATACAACCATGACCTGAAGCCAGTAGAGCCCGAGCGAAGACAATGGGGGGCTTGGAATTTTGTCGGATTTTGGGTTGGTATGATCCATCGTCCTTCATTCGTGCTTCTCTTGGAGACTGATAACCAGTAGCTGATTCATTCAATATCAACACCTGGATGATATCTTCGTCCGCCATCGTTGATGGGCTTTCGTGGTGGCAATCATGGATCTGCGTCTGGGTAAGCTTTTGTTCGGGGTAAATCCGATCAACTGCTGATACTTTACTACCAGCTTGGTTACAGTATTGCGGGTGCATTCGTATGCACAACTGGCCGGATTGGTGCAACCTACCACATCTCCTTTCCTGTAGTCTCCCGCTCCTCATTTGGCATATGGGGTGCTCTCTGGCCGGTATTTAACAGAGCTGCAATGGCTTGCATATGGTACGGTGTGCAAGCGTGGATCGGAGGTACCTGTGTCTACTTGATGATACGCAGTATATGGAGTAATTGGCGTGAGGTAAGAGAAAACGCAAGCCGACGATTGCTATTACCTAACAATCAACAGCAAGATGAGAGAGGCGGTATTCCCAACGGGATTCCAAACTCTGGAACCAACACTGTCGCTTTTGCATCCTTTTTACTATTCTGGGCCGGATCATTGCCGGCCATTTGGTTTCCCGTGGAAAAGATCCGCCACCTGTTTACCGTCAAGGCTTATTTTGTCCCAACCGCTGGGATTGCCTTCTTCATCTGGGCAATTGTGCGCGCCAAGGGTCTCGGTCCGATCGTTCATCAACCAGGAACGAAGCACGGGTCGGAACTCGGTTGGCTCATGGTCCGCAGTACGATGAATTCGATCGCGAACTTCGCTGCTCTCATCATTAACGATCCCGACTTCGCACGTTTTGCTCGAAAGCCTCGGGATGCTCTGTGGTCACAGTTAATCACGATTCCTCTAGGGTTCGCTGTTACCTGCTTTATTGGCATCATAGTCTCTTCTTCATCCTCTGTTATATTTGGCCAGGCTATTTGGAATCCGCTCGACCTTTTGAGCTTCTTTCTCGACGAAGGCGGTTCCGCGCAGCGCTTCGGCGTCTTCATCATTGCATTCGCATTCACTCTCGCGCAGCTAGGAACCAATATTGCAGCAAATTCCGTCTCTGCTGGTACTGATATGACTGCTTTAGCACCTCGCTTCATCAATATCCGTCGTGGTGGTTACATTTGCGCACTTGTAGGCCTCGTAATGTGCCCCTGGCATTTACTGAAAGATACCAACAGCTTCACCACCTATCTCTCTGCCTATTCGGTTTTCCTCTCCTCCATTGCCGGCGTCATTGTCTCCGACTACTACTTTGTACGACGAGGCTATCTTGAAGCTAAGGAACTCTACTCTGGCAAGAAGACTGGTCCGTACTACTTCACGTGGGGCATTCATTGGCGCGGCTACACTGCTTACATTGCCGGAATTCTGATCAATGTTGTCGGCTTCGCGGGTGCAGTTGGCAGAAAGGTTCCAATCGGTGCCCAGCGAATCTACGATCTCAATTACTTTTGCGGCTTCATCATTGCGGCGGCGGTATATTGGGTTCTCTGCAAGACTTCACCGGTACCGGCAACAAGTAAAACGTGGTTGGAAGTTGGTGACGAGATCCACGATCTAAGTGTCGCATATCACTCGGACGGGAGTACTGATGAGATGGGAATCCACGGCGACGAAGAGATGGGCGCTGGCAACGGAAAGGGTCTGCAACGCGGGAGTGACGAAGAGGTCAGCGCAAAGCATCTATGAACTTTCGGTCGCAGGCGCTTCATATGGGTCAAGTTTCCATGATGGAAAGGAATAGAACGAGGCCAAGATCGCCCTTTATAGGGCTCTGTCTGGCGTTCGATTACGACTTTCCACGCCTCCAGTGAGATGAAATATCGAGACCCATTTCACTCGCCGCTACGGCTTCTCACATGCTCTCCTATTTGGACTAAGATCCTCGGCGATGTTCACCATGTTGGGCCTTGGCAATGTCGCAATGTACTGATTCATCGACGAAGTCAAGGCAGCTGGCATGTACTACGCTCCAAAGAGTCACTGCGCTCCGGTACATGCCTTGCGGTAGAATGTGTAATTGGCTTTGGATGGATTCGACTCCTCCATCCCGTATCATTTTTGATACTAAGGTATCCGCCCCCACACGCTACTGACATGGCTGGACGGGTAGTCTTCCCGCCCGTCGGCACGGATGGCGCCCTTCGTGGTCCTGCATACGGGAACGCCGAGGTTGATTGACCTGGAGCAAAAGCCTTGGCTCTACATTATGTAAACCACATGTACCTCTAAAGCGTAAGAAAAGTCATCAAGACCGAGGTATATGTCATCTCTGGCTTGTAACCGAACATTTCGTGAAACTGGTCCGGGCATCACGACCTAATTTTAGGCAAGCCGCCCATTTACCAACTTTCGTACTGGACTGACTGGCAACAGCCTGCTAATGGATAATATTCGGGCTCGCCAGCACAGTACTGAGGGATTGCGCCCCATTTCGCCTTGGCACTGGGGCTGAACGGCATTTGGAGAACTCTGTGAGCTCTTGGCTCTTGCCATCAACGTAACAGAGTTCTACAACCATATAGAAAGACCTCGCAACGTCGGTCCCTAAGTGGTAAGCCTCCTAGTTCCAGCTTGAGGCTCTGCTGGCGATCATCAAACGAGGTAACCAACCAGGTGCCCTGACCCCGGCCGTCACCAACAATGCAATTTTTCTAGTTATGCGCGGTCATGGGTACTAGGCAATATAGGGCTAGATAATCCCATGACCTCACGCTCAGCGTGAAGTCGGGCGTCCGACTAGGATCGCATTGTAAGCGGACAAATGGCGCAGCATTCAACGGCTTGGGGTGTGCTCCTGAAGGCCTCCATAGCTATCGAGCTCGCTATACTACCTCCTATCACCATATGTTGCTTTGTCACAATATACTTCTCTAGACACTTTGGCGCCCAGACCAAAAGTGGCACAAATACTTGCATACCTAGGCCTGGCCACATTGGAGGTTTGCACCGCGTCTAAGATGAAGGGGGAAGCTGAGTATGTTTCCGCCGCCATAGCGGAGCTGATGAATGATGCTGTTGAGGAAAGACAGAATAAGCGGTGTATTCACAACGTCGGCGGATATCCGCTCAATGAGCTCACTATTGATGACGGGCATCACACATGTCAGCAAATGTCTCGCATAGGATATGAGAGTGTGCATTCTGGACAGTTGGTGGAACAAGATGTCTAAAGGAAGTTATGGGAGCTTCAGCGCCAAGACGTCCATGTTGACCTGTATCTAGCGCCCGAGGGGCGACCCAGAATTCGAAGCGACGAAATGATCAGCATCTGGGATGGGATCTCGCATGGACAGAAAACATGGCAAAAGGGTCGATATGATAGGCTCTCGCGAAAGGTTCCCGCCAAAGCTAAGTGCCTTTTCTGCGTTTGACAATCCCCGCTTGATCTTAGCCTGATATTGCACTTGGACGGTCGCAGGCGGATGAAATATGGAATATAGTCCTAGAACCACCTTGGCAATATACTCCAAGGCTGGGCTTGGATCCAACGAACTGTGGACGAGACCTGCAGCCTAGCTCGAATCCTGCAAAACCTTAGACCGACCACAGAGCCCGGTCGAGAAATCTTCATGATCAAGGATGACGATGGATGCCTGCTAGAAATACGGGATCTGGTGGGTTTTCAAGGTCTGACACTCCTGCAGGTCCCCGCAAAGTCTAAAGTTAGTGCAGGTCTGTACTCTGGTAGAAAACGTGTGAGTACTCAGATCATCTTATTCGCTGCTTGGAAAAGCTAAGTATGCGAGCTTCTGCTTCGACATCAAGTCTAGGAGTCAGCCTTCGGCCGAGCAACAGCTTATGAATATGGTACAGAAATCTGAAATGGGCCAGTGGTGTTCTTTACACGATCTAATTTACGAAGAATTGACCAGAGAAGCCTCGAGGGCCTTGTGCTCTCCGCCTTTGCTCAAACAAAAGCTCCGGTCGCTAGGCTGTTCAATGAGCTTGATAGCTAGGTAGGAAGAAGTGAAGTCTGTGGTTGCACTTCATATCGTATAGGGCCTGATCACTTGATTGGCAGCGTCTCGTGTGTGCCCGAGCTTCTATAGATCTGCTATGGCCTTAGGTCATGTCATCTCAACTCCTCCGTCGCCCGTCCCGATGAGTATCATGCCCTGTGACTCCGAGCTAACAGTGGGTTCTATGCTTTACAAACTAGAGAGTAGCCGGCTCATCCCTGTCGCATCTTCATCTGTTCCTGGGCGTTCAGTATCAGTCAATGCCTGTGGTCAGCTTAGCAGATAGTCTCAACCCAGAAGCAGACCATGTGTGATTCGTATCCAGAAGCTTCAGCCATATTCTCTCGTGGATCTAACCAAATTCTAGGTTTTCAACAAACCCAGTACCCCACAAATATTCTCACTCTATAGCGTCGATCGTCGCCTCTAACATTCCCAGGTCTGTTCGCCCGAATCCTTCATACATAATACCTCCTCCAGTCTCAGACTAGTATCGCGTTTTCTGCTGTCCAAGCTCCGGCACATCCGTCTTACCGCGTCCAACTACTCATCTTGTGGAATTCCGTAATAATGAGCCGAATGATCCAAGTCAACACAAGCACTTACAGCCCTCAGCGGCAACCAACACGATGTACTTAGCGTCATTAACCAACAATTTTCACCCAGCTAGTCGATTATCAGGCGGCCCTGTGACGAAACCCTCCGGTCAGGCCCTCTGATGTCCCCAAATGAGATTGACGTTACTGACAGCTGGATACATATAAATATGGCCTGCAGTCCTACCTCCAACATCACTTACACACCACAGTCTACTCCTCTTCACCCCTTCACTTCCACAACAACAATCTCCA
Source organism: Lophiostoma macrostomum CBS 122681 (assembly GCA_010405375.1). Taxonomy (NCBI): domain Eukaryota; kingdom Fungi; phylum Ascomycota; class Dothideomycetes; order Pleosporales; family Lophiostomataceae; genus Lophiostoma; species Lophiostoma macrostomum. The sequence continues at coordinate 31,762 of MU004311.1, read as the reverse complement.
AGCAATCCAAAATGCAGATTTTCAACCTTCTTTCCACCATGCTTCTTGCTGGAACTGCCTACGCCGGCTGCTACTCTGGCGGAGAAGACTGGGGCAACAAGCAGGTTGCTCTGAACGCCGCCGACACTGCCTGCCGCAACAACTTCCAGGGTGATTTTGGCGGAAACTCGAACCGACACGTCTGCATCAATGGCAACGGAAAGAAGTTGGAGTTCACCATCTACCGCCTTGGAGGTACCAACCGTGCCCTCTTCTGGGATGAGTGCTATGATGGTCTTCAGAAGGAGATCAACGGTTGCGACCACGGTGGTGATAGCAGCTATACCAACTGGCGCTACGTGTAAGTCTATGATTCGATGGGGCAACGAGTGACAAGCTGACGAAAAGCAAGTGCCGATCCCAATGCTGGATCCTGCTAGGTTCATCAGTAGTGTCTGGCTCGCCTGAACACTTAGAGATGACTTGTGAACGGAGAGATGAGGCGACGGGGGGTCTACGAAATAGAAAGCTCTAAAGCAAATTCAGGCTTGCAACCTGCACTTGGAGATTGAGGTGGAGGGTTCTTGTATCTACTTTTCTTCTTGTTGTAGTCTTTGTGCGTCCACTCTTTTCACGCAAGACTATCGTTACTGTCGACAGAATATGATTCTCTTCTTAGAACATTTTCTGTGCTCGCATGCTTGCAATGTGAGCATTTGGTCGTGAAAGTCCTTGTTTTGCAGGTCCACTGCCCGATGAGCAGTTAGGTGGCATAGCAAAAATTGGCATACTCATCAGGTCATCTGCTTCTCATTAGTATGAGCCGATCGTAGAGCACTGAGTGATCTGACCGGAAGCTGTTCAAGTAATGTCAATGTCTCATCTTCTCGTCACTCCCTCGGGACCATTAAACAATACTGTTCGACCATGTTTTTCGTGCAGCTTTTGCTAGCTTACCTCCAACCGACACTCAACTGAGCAATGTCTTTACGAAGAACCCAACCCTCGGTCTCGGTTTCGGCTTCTTTCTGGGCTGGTACCCTTTTCTCCGGACAAAAGCACACCCTGTCCAGACGAACCTAGGCCTGTTTCTCACAGGTCATCCTCGAGTCCGCTCCAACAGCACCAGATCCTTCTCTTCTCAATTCCAACGGTTCTTTACTTTTGCAGTGATGTATCATGACTTCAAAATTCAATGCTCCTTTCTCTCTCCCACAACTTAGTCCGCTCTAAGTGTCCGTCTCGCAGGATACAAAAGTACATTCAGCTCTATCTTACTTCGTAGATTCGTTGTATCGTTTCCAAGGCTACAAGTTCGAAGCTTACCGGACCCCACGCTCGGTGCATTTTGATGATCAGATGGTCTCATCGTTGACAGGTTCGGCCGAAGTTTTTGTATCCATGTAGTCCACCGTTGTATAGATTAAGCGAGAATCGCAAGGGTGGTGTAATTCGGGTTTGGTTTGCGAAATGATGTCATGCTGTATTCTATATCCCGTATAGCCGTGTTCCGTCTTACATTCGTTTTCATTCAGGCGATCTTCGCACCTTACTTGCAAGCCTCGTTCGGTAAGGTAACCTTGTCCTTAGGACACCAAGCACCTCGAATCGGTATCTTTGTCCCAACAAGCGCATTGATGGATAAGCAAAGATTTGGTATAACCGTCTTCATGCTCTCTGTCGCCCCATCTCTAGGTCTTGTAGTCAGGTTCCTATCTCCTGCTTCGTTCCTCGTTAGAGAGATTCTCCGGAGACAGATTCTCTGGCTTGCTAGATGACTCCAATAAAACGCTGTAGCTTCGTTCAGTTACAGACCAGATCCGCAGAGTGTGTTAGCTTTGTTTAGCCATAGATGATTGCACCTGCAGTTATTCAGAAACTCAGATGTGGGACTTTGTTTAAACCTAACATTAGTTGATATTACTTCAATGTCTCAGCAAGACCTCGGCAGTGTCTCTCATGAATTAACATACAGCTCTTGCAGAGTCACCTAGCACGCAGACCAAATTAGAAATCGCCACTCCGAAATCAGATATAATCAGCCACCCCAGAGGTTCTATCGACTCAAATGCCCGGCTCGTAACCGTAGATTATGTCTGTCCTGGGCATGCCATGTGAACATCCATGGTCGAAACCTTTCCGGCAACACATGAAATTCAAGGCTCGACTTGACACATACTGACAGCCGATCCTTCTTGCAGTTCCTGCTGAAATTGTGAGTCCAAGCACCCACTTTAACTTCCAGCGTCTTGCTTGACAAAGGAAGAGCGCTGTTCCATTTGTGTTCCTCCCAGTCAATATATAGTGCGTTGCCCGCTTTTTCGGTACTAGTGCTGGTTGTCCACTTCACCTCAGACCTCTCACTGCCGAAGTCAAGATTAGGTACGACGCCATCCGGCAGGTCGAACCGCTGTCATTGATTCGTATGTTGATCGTTGGACGTTCTCCACATGGAGCGTCACGGAAGAATTCGATTACAAGATGCTTCTTCTATCCACTATTATGAGAGTCTCGAATCCAAGAAATGTAACTTAAGCAAGGACTCGTCGTATCTTGTCGGGAAGTTTGACGACATAGTAACGATCCAATAGGTATTACTCTATTCATATTTTCTGGCGCTCCATCTCTAGCAGCCAGGTTTGTATTTCATTCTTCATTTCGTCATCAGACCGATCCATTTCGATGCTTGGCTTGCTAGGTGACTCTATCGATACGCTGCTGACTCGTTCAGTTGCAACGGCGGTAGAAAGAATAGGATGTGGTTTGCTATCATCCAGCACATGAGACTCCTCCCGTATCAAGTCATGGGATGGTTCAAGCGAACCTTTCCTTCTGGCTTCGGCTGGTGTTACGGAGGTTATATCCTGCTTCGTCTCCTCTGGAATCTGCACGGGGACTGCCATGCGCAAATTGTCGTGCTGAAGGGCATACGCTTTCAGATGTGGGTATTTCTTTCCGAAGGCGTCAAATAAAGCATTGGCGGGCTTCTCTTGAGGTTCACCAAGCCCTGGATAAATGTTGTCAGGGACCGACTCTCCCATCTCCCGCAATACACGGACCATGTGTCGATCGAGACTATCTTCGTTCACTGGATCTTCGGGAGGCGGATATGGTCGGCCTAACTCTTCGTTCAATCTCTTGATACGTATCTCGTAGTCGTCGACGCAAGTAAGATAGTCGGTGAAAGCTCTCTGGGCGCTTTTCTGTGCGTCCCCAACGTCTCGCTCATACTGAATCTTGGAGGACTCCTGTTCCTGTAGTAGCTCCGTATTGGTTTTCGATAAAGGGCGGACCATAGACTGGGCTTCCTCTATCTGCAAGTCCTTGTTCTTCAGCTGCTCGAGTAACACTGATTCAGAGGGCGATACTTCGATACGTAAAAGCTCTTCATCTCGATGTTGAATGGCTACTTTGAGCTCTTCAATCTCGGCCTTGAGCTCTGGGTTTTCTTGCCACGCATTCTGCTCAACCAAGAACACCGCATCGAGTTCCGTCTCGAACTCCATGGCCTGCTTTTCAGTGGCAGCCAGTTTAGTAGCTTTCTCCTCGAGCTGGCTAGCTAATTCTTGGATCTTCATGTGGGCTTTGTTGGTCTTCATCAAAGCTTCCCTATACAGACGCCAAAAGTCCTCGCTTCCCTTCCTGAAGACTTCAAGTTCCTCGGCTTGAGCCATGCCCTCCAGGAAGTTGATTGTCTCCTGGACATTGGACAGTTGTTCAGAGAGATCCTTGTTTGTCTCTTTTTCCTTCTCCAACTCTGCGTATGCATAGTTTCTGTCTCGCTCAGCGAATGCAGCATCCCCAATAGCATTTCTCTTTCCCTCCATCTCAGCGCTCAAGTATTCTCCCGTCTCAAGGAGCTTCTGGTGTAGGGTGCGATAGTATCTTGCTCAGCCATCTTCGTCTTCAGAGTCGTGGTCTCCCCTGCTAAGCGTTCCTTCTCCACAATATTGTTTGTGGCGACATGCTCCAGCATTACCTCAGTAGTAGCAGATTCCTGATATTTAACGATGGTCTCCTCCGATTTTGCTATCCTCTCTTTGAGCTCGCTTGATTCTTGGCTGTAAACCTGGCTGTTCGCCTGTATTTGGGCGATGAGACACGCCTTCTCGGACTCAGAACGTTCGATTCTCTCGAGGTATACTCGCTCGTTCTTCTTCGTAGTTTGTCTTAGATCACGGAACTCGATTGACCGTGTCTTTCGCTCTTCTTCCAAGTCCTCCAGCTTGGTTGTAGACTCTTCTTTCATGGTGCTCAGGTTGGCCTCGAGCGTGCCGACTTGTTCTGCTTTCTCAGTCAATTGGGCCTCCAGCATCTCACAATGCTTCTCTTTCTCTTTCAGTTGCTCCCGGAGACCGTGTTGTAGTTCCATCCCACGATCGCTTTCGTCTTGTAGACCACGCAGTTCATCTTGCATCTCATCGATATTGATCATGGTCAGGTCGGTGCCTGTTCCCTCATCTTGCGTGAATGTTGTTGATGACATATCAGTGATGTCGGCGAAAGAGAAGGAGCCTCGCCTAGGAGTTGAGAGTGGAGTGGTACTAGGGTGGTTGCTGCGCCCGCTCAAGGAATCTGGGATGTCAACATTGATGTCGAAGCCGTTTGTCGTTGAGCGTGGAGGGGTGGGTGGCATCTCTCGATTTTCGGTGGGAACTATGACCTTAGACGTGATCTCGACCGCGTGTCCAAAACAATTGAGGCCTCTCTTAGTGGTAACGTAGACTGTGGAATGCACCACCGCCATCACGTCGGTGTAAATTGAGTTAGACATGGGCCTAGCGGACCACAGGTTTTGTCAATCTAACCTGCAAAGTTGTGGATGCTGTGTTTTGGTGGATCTGATGATTTGGTTACGGACTCCAAAAAATGCCTCGATGGAAGCAAAATTTCAAGCGAGTCCTTTGTTCAGAAATGAACAGCCAAAAGTGGAAATTGTGGTGAAAAGTGTGGTCGAATGTGCGGTTGAAGTTGCGGTTGAGTTGTGCGGTTGGGTTGATGCAGCAGAAAAGGTAAACATCGGTTGCTAGGTTCCCCCTCGCAAACAATCGCACATTGAATCATTGATCTAGCGGTGTGCTGTATCGTCTCTATGACGTAGCCATGCCGCGAGTGAAAAACAACACTGGATTTTCCAACGTATGACCAGTCAGTGTTACCTCAACAAGCGGAAGCTCTTACGAGCAAAACACTACTCTCTCTAGGTACAATCTAGATTCACTAAACGTTTTAGCTTTGTTCCTCGCCAGGAAACAGGACCTGCAACCATTCATAGGCTGTGGGGTATGGAGAGGTTATTACGGACCAGTCAGCATGAGGCGTTTTCTTACGTCCACCCAAATCACATTTGCTCAATAGTGAAGCCCGCCCTTTCGGCTCACTCGCCCAACGCGCACCTTGTCAAATACGCAGGAGAGCATGAAATGGTCGCACTCTGTTCCTAGATTCCCTGAGTCTTGGCCAAATATGAGTGGAAGCTCTCTAAGCAACAACACTGTGTAAACGTCAGCAGAGAGAGTGAAGAGGTTCAAAGGGTAGGCTCGAAGTCGCTGGGGGAACGTTATAGATACCCTATGTTTCTGATTAGTGAGTCATACCTCTGCCTTGACAGACCTGTGGAAAATGGCTCATTGGGTCAGTGCGCAGAATAACACAGGGAATACAAGACTCGATACCATGGAATTGGCCTATGAGTAATGATCGAGAGACTAATCTACACCCGCCCAAATCACATTTGCTCAATAGTGAAGCCCGCCCTTTCTCGGCATCAAGATAATATGGTATGGATATTTAGAAGATACAGACAAATACGGTCTGGTCTCGGTCCAGTGTGCCGTTGATGGTGACGAGCCCCAAAGTCAGCACGATAACTGAGTATAGGGTCTTGCCTCTAGTTCATACACTTCCATTTCATGTTAGATACATATAGGTAGAGTAGTAAAAGCGTCCGTCAAACAGGGCTGAGGCATGCTCATTCAGCATCGGACGTTCATGTCCATAGTGTTGGTCTAATTCGTTAGTATACCTGACAGTGCGGGATGTACGATTTTCCACTTACTCTGGTGCGGGTGCGGCCCCTGCAGTTGAAACCTTTTGTCCATCCTCCCACACTTAATCTTGGTACGCAGCCTCGGGGCCTTTGACCACCATCTGCATCCCCTCCACAACCATTGAATGTCATGGCCATTGGACCTTTTATCCCCGGGTGCATAGAAACCCAGAAGTCTGGGAATCTGGAGTGTGGAAATGAATGACAAAAGGTCTGCCAGTGTCGAGTTCGTACTCTACGTTTCGCTGGTACTCAAGGTTGGTGTTGCTTTTTGATTCGAGATAGGTTCCGGTCATGTCTTTATGATTATTGTCGTACAAATCCAAGATGTTGACGAACCAGTGGGGTTTCACACCCGTGCATCCTTGGCCCCAGACTAGGTGAATAAAGCATGTCGAATCACGACCGTCAAGAATAGGTCCTACATCTTGCGTCGTGTTTAGAGTTGTGGGAACAACGAGAACGTTAGCTGCAGCGACGATCGTGGCCGTGAGAATAGTGAACAACTTCATGCTTTCGGAAATTAGATAGATGTCTAGAAGACATATTGAAGAACGAGAAAGCATATAATACATACCTGATACGGAGAAGTAAGAACAGTGAGGGTACAACGCCGGCTGTAGATATCTAACCTCGGCTTGTAATCTAGTAGCTATTCGTAGTCCAAAGAAGGCGCTTGAAGGAAGATGAAGACTCAGGAAGGACATGGCAAGAAACTTACTAGAGTTATATATACTGCGTGTTTCGGGCTGTCAAGTAATGCCGTCAGGTACGCCTGTGGTGCAGATTGACTCATAAGGTCAGTGCGTGAGAGGGCACGGAGCCTGATACCTTACGGAAGAGAGATCACCTGCAGCCTTTATCAATATGCCGCGGGAATGACACATAGCCTGTCTCGTCGCAGGCTGAAGAATGACGCTGCTGCGTTGTAGAGGTTGACCCAGTGTGACCGATGATGAGATTTTCAAATAAGCGGAGTCGACAATGCAACCAAGACCGTATCGCGCCATTCGCCTTTCCTAGTAGGTATCAGCGTTCTCACATGTAAGGACTGGTAAAGTTGCAACAGAGATTAGGGTCAGCAGACCAGTACCCTGTTATGTAATGAACTACGGACAGGACTAGCCATGTTGCTGTCACAATTCTCCACGTGGGCATTCAGAGGTTTGGAAGTACGGTTCCGTGGTGACGGAGCAGCATTCTAATCACGTTAGCGTCACCTGTCCAAGATCCGTTGTTGGAAAGTCGGTTCAACTGGGAGCTTGTGTAACAGATCGCCATGGCTTGGGCCTTAGAAACGTTGTTTCAAGTACTCCGCTTTCTGCCATGTGATGCAAGCGCACCAATTCTGTCCTTCATGACAAGATATGGGGCCTTTCTATTCTTGTGAGCTTGATTTTTATACTTAATCGAGCTTGAGGGTCCATGTCGACTGCAATCATCGCTGTGTCTTCATGTAGCCACTGTCACGGAGATGGCGGGAATCCGTTACATGATGGCCCAGTACCAGAACGAGCTGTTGCCAATGCTCTCAAAACGTGTGTTGACACCACTTTTGAAACCCGCTGCCTCGACCGCTGATAGTATCATTATCTTGTGTGACTGCGGGAACGGGACAGCTGTAGCCCTCCTCATGGCGAAGACGGCGATTGCGAAGAACGGGAGGTCCCCTGGTTTCTTGACCACATGCTTGGATACTGGCTTAAACGTCATTGAGCGTGTGTCAGTTGAGTGATGGTCAGTCTCGCTCCGAGGTGTTTATTCCTTCTTCATCACCTGTAACATGCCGTCCCCTCAGTATCCAGTTTGCCATGCAAAGAGTGAGGGCGACACTAAACCTTCATCATTGTTCTTGCTTGTCGAAGGCTTGTGCTGGCGACGATCAGCGTGCCCGATTTAAGGTTGCAGTAGCCCTGAAGATCCTGGCGGGGCATGCCGACCGCAGTGGGTCACAGTTACCTCCGTAGGCCTGTGCACACGGGTCGAAGAGAACGACGGCTTGTCCAGGTGGATGTGCGGGGCTTGTACTCACATTCTCTTAGCCTCGCACGTGTACACTGTAATGGTGCGCTCCTAAGGGTGCGTTTCTTACAGACCGATTGAAAAGTAGGACAGGCAAAAGGAGGAAGCGTAAGTCTGCACAGAAAGCTCCTGACAATGAGTTATAGTCACCGCACGCCCTGTAAGGTCATTCTTCCAGCATGGGTCAGTTTCACAATCGGTAGAAGCACACCGACATTGGCAGAGTGCCTTTGAGGGTCTGCACGATGGTAACATTCGATTCATCATACCTTGCATGCCCGATAGGGATCAAAATCCCGCCCTGGTCTGAGGAAGCCACTGACTCTCGAGGCCAAAGAGCAGCCCACAATGACCAATCCGATCTCCAAACCAGCGTATACGGTGACCACTACCCAAGCAAGTATATTCAGAGCTCTGATGACTGTTAATAACAAGATCAATCTCAAGAGACGCCCAGGGTCAGCTGCCACAGGCTCACCTGGGTGAAAGCCATCGGTTGATGAGCTTGACCATGTTGACGTCGCGCCAGGAGCGCGCGCGCGTTCCCCTCTCCATGGAAGGCGCCGAAACTTTCACCGTGGGATGTATCCGTGGATCTCAACACCTGAGTGCCTCGAGCCCAGTCTCGTTGTGGCCGATCGTGATGGCCGACCGTGATGCGCCATGGTCTCAAGCATGCTCCTGGACCAGCCATGCAGGACTGGCACGCACTCGAGCGCAGCGAAGAACGCGAGTGTCGACCCTCGATAATGAATCGTGGTGAGCGCTTCACGATCTGGCTGCACGCGCCTGGACCTGCAGCACGCGTTCATAACCGCGGTCGACTTTCGTTCCCCATATGCGCACGCGCGCCCACACTATCTCGTCCCCACACAACGGCAGCGCAAATGCGATGACCTCGCCCTTCGATGACCGATCAAAACTGAGGATGGGAGGAGAGAGGATGCAAGACTCCAATGAAGTACACTCTGTGAAGGGTGAAAGCACCGCAAGCAAAGAGCCATATTCCCTCTCTCCTTACAACAGCCGCCCAAATGCTATGACGTTGCCATTGCAGGAACAGATGAGGAAAATGACGAAGGAAGAACGGATGGTGGATTATGACCAAGGGCAGCCTGAGGAGAGTGAAGACAACGCATATACAAGCGGCGGGATACGGCGTAAGAGAAAAGAAGAGGTTGACACGCATGCCACCAATGAAAGGGCTCGTCCAAATTCCTTCAGCAGGAGCTTGATCGACTCCGAGCAGAGACCACAGGCAGCTCCACCGTTCGCGACGCGCCAAATATCCACGGGAGCTTCGCCTTTTGCGACCTTTGCAAAGCCTACTACGACTTTCCAGGACCTGGCAGCTCATGTCACTCCCAATCAAGCGCCAGCCGCATTTCCTTCATCGTTCTCATTCCGCGGGCCATATCGCGACGGTGTGGCAGAAGAGGAGGAGGAGGAGGAGGAGGAAGAAGAAAAAAAGGCAGAGGAAGATGAAGAGGAGGAAGCCGGAAGAGAATATAGAACCATGAGTGAAAGAGACGAAGAAGAAAGTGATCAAGATGATCCAGCAAGCATTGTCGAACAGCAACCGTACCTCGGATACAATCATTATCCCAGTCGGCCTATACCCACACAACCTGAACGCCGCCAACCTAAGCGCAAAGCCTACTGTGACGACGAGTATCCAGACGACGAAGAGGAGTCTGAGGACGAGGATACGGAATCTGAGGAAGGCGATTGTCCTATAGATGAAGAGACTGGGTTCAGCTCGGACGAAGAGGAGGAAGGCAGTGCAGAATTCTGCCATCGACTGAGAGAGATCCGAGAAGATGCAGAGGATCATTTCCCCTTGCTTCGCTTCCCGAAAGGGATACAGGATGGTAAGAAAATTTCACTACAAGGTGCCCAAGGCCTACTTTATTAACATGGTACCCAAGTCGCATTTGAAAGGATAGGTCTTGGAGACAGCTGCACTTATCTTCGCTTCAAGTAGTTTTGCTGACCTTGTATTGACTTCTTCATAGCAGGTTACGGCGATGTTGAGCTGAGTGGGCCAGTAGTGGGTGATCTAGACAACGGCATCCACCCCGTCTTTGGCCAAGAGAGTTGGATCCGAGAGCCACGTTTCGGAAAGGACAATGTTCAGGAGCAGGATCTTCTATGGCTTCGCATGCAGCCTGCTCTGAGACTCGCGACTAAATTTATAACGGAGCCAAGTGTCATGCAATGGTGGGTGTATGTGCTGGCCAGTCGTAAAAAAAAAGATCGAGCCACCGGTCGCCAATATTTCAAGCTTCCGAAAAAACCCATCGATCTTGAAACGTCTCTCAAGACCGTCGGGAAGCGCTTGCAGCACATGGTCGACCTAGTCCGGTGGTCATTCTGTTACCCTAACCCTCCGTATGCCGGCCAGCAGACACACGGACTGACGTGTCTGGGTGTGGAGACCCTTGATGCTAATTGCTTTCCTCGCCCCGCCCACGAAGCCGTCCCAGACTACGCGGAAGCGAAAAAGTATATGCCATCAGTCGGTCTGAATATGATGTTTCGCGACTTTTTCTTGGGCGACGAATACTCTCGAGATCCAGAGTCTTGTGCCGTTCTTCGCATGCATTGGCTATTTGCCATAACCATCACGCACGAGTTAGCACACTGTTTCAATATCGCCAAAAGTCATACCAACCACAAGCCTGTGTTGGTCGAACCCTGGTATGACTTGACAGACATTAACCTCGAGCTTGGATGGAGTTGGGAGCGTTCCATTCTCGGATGGGGAAGCGTGTACTTCTTCCTCGACAGCAAATATGGTGCGCTGGGCATGCACTGGAGCCGGTGGCTTAAATCTAAAGTGGACCCAGCCGTCAATGTCGACACCGGAATCGTGCATCCAATATCCCCTAAATTTCTACACAAATTCTTCTTCAAGAAGGAGTGGGAGCAAATGGAAGGCCTGTCTGACAAGGAGAAAGCCCGGTATTGGCATGTCCCAAGTTATCCATTTGACGTTTCTGTGGGCGCCGCGAAAGCTCCCCTGATTCGCAACGGGCAGGAAAAGACATGGATCTGGCTCCCAACCGCGGGCCCGGGTCATCATCGCTTGTCGGTGTGGTACTGGCACAAAAAGGCTAAGGCGAGAATGAAAAGGGAGGTGCACCAGATTAGTGCGATGAAGGCGAGGGAGACGAATGAGAAGAGACAGAAGGATCGTTCATACTACGGTCGCGTAACGAAGAAGCCTAGGCGATCTCGCACTAGTCGTTCGTAGTCAGAGGTGTGGTAACCTGGGTTAGAACTGGGGATTCAAGGGCCGTGGAGGATGTTACCTGCAGTACCCTGTAGCTGCGAGAGACGAGGTGGACACCAACAGCTGGTGTAACTGTCGCAAAGCTATCGCCGAGTTCTTTGAGAAGGATCAATGAGGAATGTGTTTGAGCCGAGCCTTGTCTGTTGTATATAATTGCGTCGTGTGAGTGGCAAGAACCGACTGGCCTGCAATGCATGTGGGCATGATGATGGGGAGCAGGCTCGCTTCCTGGCGTCTCTTTGGAGCAGTCACCTCCGCCCGTCGGATGCGGATCCTCTTCACTTCGCAAGTCTTCGTCGTGTTCGGCGACTCAGGCCACTGCCATCGTAATGCGCGTACGCTACGTCATGAAAGCTCCTCCCCGCGGGCCGCTCTCTGCATGGGCCGGATCAACGCTGGAATGCGGGGTTGACGCAGCTTGGGGAGCACTGGCTATAGATCTGGCATACATTCGTTTCCACTACTAACGCAGCATATAAAGTATCAATCAAGCAGAGAATGTCGGACGCATTGAAGACTGCGCAGAACCGCCTGTCGGCCGTGGCATCGACGTTGACAGGAGGCTTCTTCGGCTCTACGCCTCAATTCCCCGCCTTCGATGACCTGCCGAAGGTAGCCGGAGAACCTCAGGGATGCATTTGGGGATTTTTTGACCAGGACGGGGAAAGGGACGAGTGTGGAAGTACGTTATGCGCTGGATTGTGAAACGCTGTACAGCTGGCCTCATGCTGATGATCATACGAAGCTCTCAATCTCCTCACCCCAGCCGTCGTCCAAGCAGCAGCCCGCGAGATACACTCCGGCGAACATGTCCAACTGGATTGGCCGCTTCATAATGTTCAATTTCCGGGGTTCGGCCGCAAGGAGTTCCACCAGAAGAAGATTGATCTTCAGCCGTCGTTGAACTTCAAGGCCATGGACGACGAGGTCTACATCAACACGCAATCAGGCTCGCAATGGGACTCGCTGAAGCATTTTGCACACCAGGCGACCGGGAAATACTACAATGGGCTGACGCACGAGGAGGCTACACAGAGCGACACCAACGGCATACACAACTGGTGCGAGCGCGGCGGTATCGTCGGTAGAGGCGTGCTTGTGGACTGGCTGAGGTGGTACGAGAGCAAGAACGGAAGTGCGCCCAGTGCTGTATCACGGCACGAAATCACGGTGGAAGATTTAGAAGAGACGCTGAAGTGGCAGGGAACAACGACGAAACCGGGAGACATTCTGATAATCCGGAGTGGCTATGTGCGGTGGCACAAGTGAGCTCCCCATTGCCTCCTCTGTGTTAAATACAGATGCTGACCTAGACTGCAGTACCGCATCCGAATTGGAGAGGAAGTCAGGGACTCAGGAGAACGGCATCGCGATCGGCTTGCAGGGCTCTGAAAGGTCAGTACGCTGGCTTTACAGTCACCACTTCGCCGCTGTTGCAGGCGATACTGTCGCGTTCGAGGCATGGCCACCAAAGCTTGACGAAGGTTTCTGTCTACACGAATGGCTTCTCGTTCAGTGGGGAACACCAATTGGCGAAATGTGGGACCTGGAGAAGCTTTCCAAGCTGTGCGAGCAGAAGAATCGCTGGACTTTCTTCTTGACGAGCGCGCCTCTTCATATACAGGGTGGTATTGGTAGCCCACCTGGCGCTATCGCTGTTTTCTAGTTTCGTAATTTGTAAGCCACAATATGACTCCTTATCCATGTCGCAAGTCTCTTTCAGGCCCTTTCTAGCCTCCTTTCTGCGAGCCGGCCACGTATGTTGCATTGATGCAGGTTGCGGCACTCCTGGCCTGACGTTTCCGAAATAAAAGCAGTGATTGTCTATCAAGGCATACAAACTCCAACAGTAGCGAGAAGCCGAGGAGCTCCGATAGCCTTCGTCATTCTCCAAAGGGCGTAGCACACTATTGGCAAGACCCAGTGGATAAAATGAGGGCTTTACTAGCATGAGCCGGCGCCAGAACTGGCGATGGAGGTGTTGAGGTGTCAGTACATTGACAATTGAAAACAGCGCAGTTGCTGAGTTTCCTGGATCTTTGCGCGTCGTCGCCTCCGACTCGGGCATCGCGTGCTGGTGGCCATGCAGCATCTCTGGCATTCTGGCTGGATATGCAGAACCACTAATGACATTAGTAGGTTGGAATGATTATGTTTCCGGTCTTTGGATTGGACGTGCTGCACCTAGGCAATAGTGATTGTCTACCATGTGTTGAGAAGTGTTGATGTTGATGAGGTTGTGTTTGGCAACAACTGTCGCGATGTTCATTGGAATGAGGAGAACAATTTAGCACTGGAAGATGTCAAAACACTTTGCAATATCTAAACTTTAGTTCTATCGAAATTTCTAGACAAGCTTCCAACGTCGCCCGGATGGTGGAGTCCCGACCGCTCTTGTTGGTTCCAGGGTTGGACCACCACATGATAGTGACATTCCTCTCATCTCGGAGACATTGATAATCAAACAACCCTACATTCCTCATGATAAGGAAGCCAGCCTCAACATACTTGCTGAGCCGGACAACCTTCCAAGCTCGACACTCCACAAGTCGTCGCTTTCCCTGCTCTTCTCTTCAACATCGCCCAACATGTGCATAACCTACTACCTCCACCGCCGCCACAAAAAGAAGCGCGCAGCACAAGCCGGCAAAGATGCCGAACAAGGCACAAACGCCATCCCGCCAATGCCGACGACGCAGAATGAGAATGGAGAATACGTGCGCGAGAAGCCTTGGCATGCTCAAGGTGTGAGAGGCAGCGAGGTGGCGGGACACGAGGAGGCCATCAGGAAGCTGTATGGTAGATGGAATAATGGAACTAGGCGCTCGGCTGACTTTTGAGTGTAGTCAGGGACGGTAGAAGGCCGGAAGGAACTGCGGTTGGAGCGTGGTATGCGGGAATCGTGCTCGAGAAACATTTGCTTGGTCCTTAGATAAAGCGAGATATGGGTAGGATGGCGCGGGATGGCGGGTGTTTACTGTGTATACCAGATGGGTCCCCAACAGTGTTGTGGTGGTGTAAAGAGGTAATCTTAAACATCCCGACCCCTCGCTATAGTGTAGCATAGTCTCTTGCCCGTAAGCTGGCCAAAATGCTTGGACAATTCCTGATGTGCCCCGTTGCTGCTGTCGCCTGATACGCAAATTATGTTATTAACGCTCTTGTAGTCGCACTCAACAGGTTCCTACGGTCGCGAAATGGTGGATTTGGCTGTTGCTTCTTCAATCCTTTTCTGGTACCTCTTCCTCTTTTGTCGCCGCATGACGAGCCCGATCAACAAAGAAGATACGAGCAGAAACAATATGCCGCCGATTATACCACCTACTGCTTGCACCGTGAAGCCTTCGTCGGGTGTGGTAAGTTGTGTCATTTTGGAAGAAACCCTCGTTACTGACCAGTCTAGACTAGTACGAAGGTAGAAGAGCCGAAGCAAGGAGTGCGTGTGTTCATGTATAAGTTGCTTGTATTGGCTAAGGGCACTGTGAGTGATTTGTAGACTTGAAGGATCAGAAGAAAAGAGTGAGTGTGATCGACAGCCCGGGAACGATGTCCAGATTAATATGTATACAGATGCTCTAGTGAGACAGGTAAAAACGAGGGTATGTACTGTGAGGTTAATGCTATATGTAGCCAGCATCATCCCATAAGCACAAAATGTCGAACACTGGAAACCTATAGTACATGCATGAACAGGGGTCGTATGGTCCGAGAGTGCGTGACCGTATTGGTCTTGGCTCAGGCGTCTTTTCGATGGCTGAGAGCTCTCTGTGACCAGCTGAAAAGTTCCGCCTGGATCGGAACCGGGGGCGTGAGGCTAAGGTCGCTTTCCGGTAAACCTAGCTTTCTGATTGGCCAGCCTGTACTCGCGCTACACTGTGTATTTCGATGTGAGGCAGTGTACACATCCGATTATCGTTCTTCTAACTTTGTAAAGGAGACAAAGCAGATACGTGGTGAACTGTCCACGTATGGCAAGAATCATCGATGAGATTCTGTACAACGCCGCATCTGATAAGTTGCTTCCGCTTGTCAGCCAGGTCATGTGTCTTGTGACCTCAAGTCATGGTCCGGCCAACCGTTGGTAGAGGTGCAGTTGAAACCGCATGTTCTCCAGCTCAATCGGGTATTTCAGCTCGTCCGCCAGACGGAACCACCGCGACTCATCTTCCGCAATCTTCATCCACGCGGGCGCTTCGTCTTTACCGCCGTCCTTCAGTAGCGTGTGGTCAAGCAGCCACTGCATAGGGTACTTCTTTTCAGCGCCATTGATCATGACGGAGGAATAGCTGCCTGCACTGTCCACTACCAACAGTAGAGCTCCTTCTTGCAGAGATGCAGTAAGCGATAGCAAAAGTTTCTGCGTCAGCGATACCGAGGTCGAGTAGAGCTCATTGAGCGTAAACATCAACGTGATAAGTGTAGCGTCTTGCATAATAGGTTCCAATTCCGGCCAAGCACTATGTAGAACATCGCGCTGGTGAAAGGCGACCTGGAAGTTTTCCGGTGTCGTTAAAGGAGCATTCGCTGCTTGTGCAGCAGCTGGAGCATCTTTGGATGTAGGTAGCGGAGTGGTAACACAGTCTCGAAGGTTGTTGACCACTGATCTCCACCCTGCCATGTCTATTGCAACAATCTCGAAACTCGGCAAATTCTGGCTATCGTCTGTGGTGATTGCAAGCATGTGTAGGAAGCCTGCTAGAGCCGTCAGTTCCGCTCCAGCACCCCCTCCTAGGCAGACGATATTGTTGGGCTTAGCTGGGTCCAGCGAGGCCGGTCCAAGAGCGGAGGATAGGTGCTCCTTCAGGTCGATCAATACGGACAGGTATCCCAGAGCTCGAGCTGGACTCCATCTAGCTGCGTATGCTTCCAAGTAATCTTGTCGGCCAAAAGCTGTCACGAAGTCTCTGTTGTACAGATGACCCTTGACTTCCTGGAG
Organism: Lophiostoma macrostomum CBS 122681; assembly: GCA_010405375.1. NCBI lineage: Eukaryota > Fungi > Ascomycota > Dothideomycetes > Pleosporales > Lophiostomataceae > Lophiostoma > Lophiostoma macrostomum. The sequence continues at coordinate 15,481 of MU004311.1, read as the reverse complement.
TAGAGGCTGTATGTCTGACGATAGCCGTTCCGAGAAGGCTCGTCGAAAGACATTCAGTAAATGCTGCTGGAGATCCAGCGGGATTAATAATAACGAAGAGCCAACTCTTGATGAAGTTTTGGGCTCTCTCTTTTTGTTCGGTCTTGGTTTTGACCTGGCTTTTGGGGGAGCCATCGTAAGTGAGCGGTTGGCGGGCACGGCAAAGTTGGGAAGTCCAGTATGATGGAATCATACGCTCGTGATTGGCTGTCAGGTTGCTTACTAATTTCATCTATCGATAAGCAGTTTCCCTCCACTCTCCCACCAAGATGTACCTAGGTACCCCCACAATTCGTTCCTTTCTCTAAGCATCCAAGATGCGTTTAAATTACGTCGGAAATCCTCCTCAGTGCGCAACTGCCGAGGATCAAGCCATCGTTGAGCGGGTAAAGCAGCGACGGGGTGACGGCTGTTTGCTAGAGCTCGATCTGTCGCTCCTCCATGCGCCGCCAGTCGCAGACGGATGGTAAGGTTCAATTTCAAGCTGTGACACAAAAGGTACAAAGGAACTGCAGGTGGGCTTCAGCTCGAAATGCATAACACCCATATGTAGCCTGCAGCTGAAGGTCGGCATTGAGACTTGTCACACCCGATTGCATTGCCTATGTCATACACAACAACCTAGTATCAAGAAGCTTGGGAATTTCTTGCTAGAGACCAGCTCTTACGTATGCACAACGAAGATCAATTGCCCCGCTAACGAACAGTGATAGGAATTCGTTTCTTGGCGCGATCCGTACAAGGACTACCCTCGCCACATCTATCAGGGAAACAGCCATCTGTCGCGTCGCCGTGCTCAACAAAGCCTGGTATGAATGGGAACATCATGTCCCCTTGCTAGAAGCCTGCGCCCATGTGCAGGAGGCTCATGTCCAGACTGTGCTTCGATCTCCACCTCATCGGATACAGGGGTCACTGCCTGACGAGCAACATCGCGCAGTCGTAGCCTATGCGGACGCTATGACACTGGATGTGGATGTTCCTGAAGTAGTCTTCGAAGACTTGAAGAACGCATTCTCGGATAAAGAGGTCGTCGAAATCACGGCCACAATCGCTGCGTACAACTGCGTCAGTCGCTTCCTGGTCGCCTTGGACGTGGGCGAGCGCAACGGACAGGGCGGACCTTCCATCTGATGCAGACGAGTAGATCGCCTGCAGGTACCACCAGTCTGCCAGAGAAGTTGATTGTTGTCCCTCAGTCTCCAAACATTCACAATGCCTCTCACAACGCTCGTTGCATCCATCTTTCCGACTGTTGAGCGGCTTTGAGCAACAAGCACAACAGCAGACAGAGACGAATCAGACTCGAACCGCACATCATTCATCGCTCGCTTAACACTATCACAATCGAAACCTTTCTCATCTTTACTGCTCCACTTCAGATCCGTTTCTACAATGTCAAGAGACACACCTCCAAGGGGTACTCCGTTCCCAATCTTCGGTCCCTCAGGCGAGCTCCTGAATGGTGACGACTTGGTAAAGACATTCAACAGTCGGAGCAGCTCACCTCCGCCATACACTCCAACGAGAACTCGGCGTAGTTATCCCCCGCCATATACCCGCACAGTCCGCAACAGTACGTATGTCGACGAAGAGATGAGCGATAGTCCACCCAACATGTTTTCACCTTATCACCCAGACACCGAGTGGGGCAAGGACCCGGACTTTTCTCACCCATCTGTTCCTGACGTTAGTGATGCTGTTACGCCTTGTTTTCAGGCAATCAAACAAATGGCCGACGCATCGAATGATCGCGTCGAAACGGCGAGTCAATTAGCATATACCGTTTACCTCTTCCAGGAAGCATTGCGTATTGCAGATGTTAGCACTACCAGCCAGGACCCTTATTTTGTCCTGACTCCATTCGGCGCAATGTGTCAATTCCAGCTCCGAGATATGTTAGACAAGCTATATCCTCTTCTCAGCGAAACTCTCAGTGCAGCGCGTGCAGAGGGTCAGGTAGAGACGCCGAATCACCGGTCGTTCTCCGACGGCTGGATTGCCCCGAGCACGTCGGGCGGCAAAGACCCCTACAGTACGCGTAAATTCAACCGTGCTGTCTCCCTTGACTCCGATCCGACGTTGGATCGTACTGAACGGCAACTGGGTGTATCTGGGATTCGCCCTTTGAGTGAGCGTGCAGGATCCACCACTCGCGAAGGGGTCGACGAATTCGCTGCGCGTTATTTTCCTGAGCTCAAAAAGGCTTCACCGCAAAAAGCTGGGGCAAATTACAAACTGCGCTCCGAGTCCTCTCTCAACACATCCGCCAGCGTGCGCTCGGACTTGGAAAAAGTCTCAGAACAGCTTGCAAACATCGACCTCGAGCAAGGCGCCAGCACCTTGGAAGCACAAACTGAACGCGCAAAGCGTAACATTCGGGAGAAGATAAAGGCCAGTTCACGCCACTGGGAGAAGGCATCGACCGGCGACCGAAAGCGCTTCATGCCACCACTGGGTAAGCGCGCCGTTTCGGACCGGGACGCCATGGATCTTACACAGGATCCCGTGGACAACGAAGTACCCGACGTCCGAAAGAAATTTGGAGAGAAGGAGGACAGCAAAGTACCAATAGCTGGGTCCTCTAGCTGGTTATCCAATACGGCCGGAGGATACAAGCCCCATCAATTATGGGCAGCTAGGTGGGCCTGCGTGGGTCCGTATCCTCTGACCGCCGAGCAGCAGAAGAAACGTCTGGCCGCTTGCGGACCCGACAAGTCTGGAGCCCTGTCTGAGGAGGGTAAGGAGCGTCCGGGCGGGATGCTCAGAGATCGTCACGAAACGGCGAAGAAGAAGAGTAGGTCCATGCCGAATATCGACTTCTCGGGCAAGGGGATTAACAAGGATCGGGAGTGGGAAGTCGTCGGTCGAGCGGAGGAGGATTGGGAGCTTGTGGAGGATGAGGGGAAGAAAGAGGTGCAGAAGTATTTGAAGCGCAAGTGAGAAGGTCAGCGGTCTTTCGCTTGAGGTAGTGGATGGAGCTGTAGGTATCACTTGCAGGGTATTGGATTAGGGCAACATGGGACGGACTACTGGTGACATCGTTACGCCGCATATTCATAGTGTTAGCAGCTTAGGCTGCGCCCATTGTTTAGCATCGATTCGCGACATGGCTCCAATGAGATCATCTCAAGAAATCTCTGACATGGTTTGACGTGCTTTGGGTATTCTCTCCATACATATTCCAATTGGCCTTCATCTCAGGACATAACCCTCATTTCCTCTCGACCACCTATACTCACACCTTCCCTCATTTCTTCCCCTTCTTCTTCTTCTTCCCTCCCCCGCTCGCACCCCCACCCAGCTGCCCTCCCACCGGATTGCCCCCCGCATTCGACCCACCTAAAACCGCATCGCCGTCCTTATCCACCCTCGGCGTGCTAATGCCCGTACCCACCTCCGCCGGCGCACTCAGATCCTCGGTCGTCTCTGGCAGCGCGGCCATGTGCCGCCCCAGTCTCCCCAAACTGCCTATCAGCCTGCCGACCTCGGCGGCCTTGGTCGTCTGATACTTGAGACAGGTGCCAGAAACCGGATCGTAGGTTTTCAGCTTGAAGGTTGTGACGGCGTCTTCGGGGTTTAGCGTCTGCGTCTGCGCGGTAGAGGATTGTGGGGTAGCAGTGGGTGTGGGCGAGGCGGCGCGTTTTACGAGGTAGGATTGACGTTTTGAGATCTTGGAGGGCGTCGGCTTGAGGACGGTGTATTTAGAAGTTACGCGGGTCTGGGGCCGGGAATTAGTTTGAATGGGGTGGGGGGAAAGGGAGCGTACGGTTGTTGGGCGAGCTTTGAGGAGGAGAGAGGATTCTGAGTACCACTCTGTCATTTCTTCAAAGTAGGGCATTGTGGACGGTGTCGAGGGGAGGTCTGGAGGGTTTAATTGATGGCGTTGGAGGGTTGGTGAACTTTGGAGGTCGCTGTTGGTGGGCAACTTTCCGCGGGGTATCGGAAGCATTGTCGGGCCGGTGTAGGGCTGATCAAAGTCTTATCACGAGTTTCTGGGACCTGACCCAGCTTTCATTTTACATATATCTTGTTTCCCCATCTCCTCCTCTAGCATCTAGCACCCGGCATACAGCATTGGAGTTGTGGCGCAGTGGGCAATTGCTTGTTTAGTGCAAGGCAGCAACGAGAGAGCTCGAGAGAAAATCGAAGCTAGTCGAAGCGTCTCTCACCTCACACGAAGATACACTGCAGACCGAGGGCGCGATTACTTCATATCAGTATACGTATTCAATAAACTCATTGCTTGAGGCGTTCGCTTAGATTCTTCTGAAACACAGCCGTCTCACAATTCCCATTCACTGCGCTCTCATCGTCAAAGCAACTCGAGATAATGAGTCATTCCCTCAATTCCAGCTTCGGTGATCTCAGTATCCAGCCTTCGACAGGGAGCACCCGGAACGATGATACCTCGATAACATCCAATGTTACGGACCCCGAAGCCAGGTCCGAAGAACTCCAGGCCACAGTGGACGACCTGATCAAGCGCTGCAAAACCCTCCATGAAGAAGTCGAGACGTACATCTCCGCCGTCGACACGAACCAGAAACTCGCAAAGAACCAGAACCCGGTCGAATACCGTAGCCTACGAAACGATTTCAAGAACGAGCTGAACTTTCTTAACAAGATCGTTCATGCAAATCTGACTGAAGAAAAGGCTCGACACTTCGTTGTTTCCTCAAATCTATCCTACTATGAAGCTCTCTGGGATGCAGCAAAACGCTCAACTGGTCTGATCAGCTTCCGAAAGTACTATTTCGCCAATCGAGAGGATGGCCGCCGGCCTCCTAAAGGCCTGAGTTTTGGCAAAGGAAGCGGTACTAAAGGCAAAGGCGCGGCACTCGTGGACATCGTTGCACAAGATGGTTTCGAATGGGTGCGAGTGTCAACAATATCAGAAAAACGCCTGATCTTTGATCTCGCAAAACTAGGCTGGCAAAACGACTCGGACGATGAGGATGACGACGAAGACATGTCGGATGCTCAGGACGACGACTGGGAAAATGATGACGACGAAGACCAAGTCGACATCGTCAAAAGTGCTCGCGAGCTGGGACGAGCAGCTCGTGCAAATCCAATACGGGGACGGCCGCCACAAGTCCGCTTTGTATTGACGCGCATCCCAGCTGGGAAAGCCCGCGAGATCGATACGGTGCTGCAGAAAATGCGAGCCACCGGCGCAATCGTACAGTGCGCGAACGAAATTCCTCCAGCACCGGCGCTCTGCGACGTCCTCCCTAACCTCCTCGTCGACCGGTCCCGCTCCCTCTCCGACACGCTGAACATAGACTGCACCATCCTCCTCGCTCTCATCTCTGACATTTCGCACAGACCGTGTCCGGTGTTAGACTGGTATCCAAAAGAAGTGCGTACGCAGATCAAAGAAGAAGAGAACGAGAAGCTTCTCCCAACGCATTTATATCCCGCGATTGGGTCGCACGCCATGGTCTGCACACAAGAGGCCGCCGACCAGATGAACCTCATCGTAAACACACTAGCCACGGACGCAGAGCACGTCCGCGCCAACCTCCTGCTAGGCCAGAATGACCAGCAAAACAGCTCCCCGTCCGAATTAACACAAGCGTGGGCCAAGCTCTCCGAGCATGCTATACCAGAGGGCTTCCAACTGCCAATACGCGTCGTCCCAAGTAACATTTCTGAAATCATGTCTCGCCTTCCTCCCATTGCTGAGAAGATTGGTGATGAGCTGTCAACTCTCAATAAAGCGATTTTCTTCTATGGGTGGGCGGAGGGGCTGACAACTTTGAGCTCCAATCGCGCGAGGGCGAGACAGATTGAGTATATCATCAATCAGCATGGCCTTGAGGATGGAGAGGCAGGACCGCATCTTTGGCTTTGTGGGGAGAGTAGGAGTTTGATTGCGAAGCACGGGCGACGGAAATGACGTTACCCGGACTGGAGTGACGTAGAATCCAGGAAGAAGAGCAGTGCCGGCGTAAGCTAGGCACGATGGCTCCAAATATTTTGTATTGGATATTGATGGTCTTTGTATAGCTACCCCCTCACCCTCTACTCTTGATAATGTCCGCGGCCTTCTCGCCAACGGCGTACATGGTAGATTGCAGATGCTGCGACGGGATAATCGGCAGAATCGAAGCGTCGACGATAGACAGTTTCTCGACCCCGTAGAAGAGCAATTTATCCGAGACACATCCGCCCAAATCCTATCACACGCGCACAATTAGCTTCAGCTTCACTTGACTCGGCAACGGGACTTCAATAGAAGCACTCACCTCAGGTAGCATAGCACACGTGCCACTCGGATGAGCCAACGTAGGCCAAATACTCCCTAGCTCGACCATCTTCTCAATGATATCTTCGTCAGAGACGTACTGTGCCCCCGGCGACGTCTCAACGAGCTCGAACTTTTTCAACTCCGGACGCGCCCAAACAGACCGAATGTAGCGGACGCACGCAGCCATGACCGACTTATCAATCGGGTTCGTCAACGCGTTATACAGGATCTTTGGCGGGCCTTGCGGGTTCGCAGGGTTGATACTGACGTAGCCCCTGGAGAGCGGCTTCTCCAATCCTACTAGAATCATAGAGCCCGAGGCCGAAAAGGGGTATTCGACAACGGCGGCTTTGTCGCTTTTGAAGATGGTGGAGAGGGCTTTGCGTTGGGCTTTGACGCCTGCGAGCAGCTTCTTGCTGCCGGTGTAGATGCTCGGGAGGTATGCGTCGGGGCTCATTTTGTCGATCTGCTGGGCGAGCGCCTTGTAGCTCTGGGGCGCGACTTCGGGGAGCGGTATCATGGCCAGCGTGTTTCCGCGGGCTTGGGTCAAGGGCCCGGTGTGGTTTGCTGTGTATTGTGCCCAGGCTGAGGCATTAAAGGCTGGGTCCGTGGTTAGCGAGAGGGGGTTTGGTGTGCTCATATTGGAGATGTTGAAGCCGAGGAAGGTGTATGGGTGGTCTTGGAAGTTGGCTCCGACACCATCGTGGGCAAGCTTCACGACAATACCGGCTGCTTCCAGTGTCGACTTTGGACCGACGCCGCTTAGTTGGAGAAGCTTGACGGTGTTGAGCGCACCGGCGGCTAGCACGAGCTCCTTCTTCGCGTATACGGTTCTGCTGGTATTGCTGAGTTTGTCGGTAACGGTGACACCGCGTGCAGTAAGGCTTTTGCCGGTGCCATTGAAGATGACTTCGGTCGCGACAGTCTTCAACAAAACGTGGAGATTGGGACGGCTCGATACTGGCTCGTAGTAGGAGTTTCGAGCTTGGCTGCGCTCGCCTGTCTCAGGGTTCATTGTGTTGGCGTACCATGAGGCGCCGTACGCCTCCCCATTGTTTCCATCGAGAGCCATATGCGCACCGGCACCCTTAAAGGCTGCAAAGTAGTCCTTGATATCCGGATACTGGAAGTCGGAAATACCGAGCTTCAAGGGGCCATTGCCGTAGCTGCAAAGAGTCAGTGCAAAGGCTCTTCAAGCGTCAACAGGGGTGACGAACGCTTTTGGGTCCCAAGTAATGTTAAACTCTTTTGCGGTCTTTTGCGGCGGAGGGATGAACTTTGTACCTTTTTTGAAGTAAGGATACATGCCTGCCCAGCCCCAACCGTTATTACCCAGCTGCTCCCAAGCATCGTAGTCGGCAGCAGAACCACGGTCGTACATCATCCCATTCACAATTGAACCGCCTCCCAGGACTTCGGCGACTCGTACATTCCATGTCTTATTGGCGAGCTCAGGCTCGGGATCAGAGACATAATCGGCCCATAGGAGAGAAGTGTTCAAAGCTAAAGTTGCGCCGTATGGTATGCGCTGGTTGAAGTTGTCGTCTGCGCCGCCAGCTTCAATGACTAGGGCAGATTCTGTGTTGCTGCTCTTTAGCACTATTCTATCGACGCACTCTCCACTGGACACGGAACTCACTCTTGGAATCTTCCGTGAGCCGGTTCGCCACAATGAGGCCAGTGACACCTCCACCGACTATCACATAGTCATAAGTGTTGCTGGCCTGGGCCTGCTCTCCCCTAGGATTTACAGCACCATTAGGAACAGCCGTGACCAGGCCCGCAAGCTGGAGCGCGATAGTAAAATGAATGGACGACCGCATCTTCAGATTCTTTGTCAAGAAGCCTCGAAGTAACAGTGATAGAAGATGCCGGTGGAGAGCACCTCAGGCCCGGCTCTTCAGCCGTTATAAACAAGCATCCACCACGCCAGACCGCGCGGTAGTGGCGTTTTGACTTCGGGTGGCATGGTCTAAAAGGCATGTGGTTGTTCGGCATACTCATTAAACGGAATTGCAATGAAAGGAATGTCGGTTAGCTACTGCCCCTTCTTTAGCTCGCGTCTACCGCGTTCGGAGCGCTTCTTTCAGGCTTTGGTAATTCGAGCATGCGGGTCAGATATGCGGTAATCGGATCGCTTATTTGTTGGACGTATGCCTGGTCAGACTTCGAGGATTCTTGCCCCTGTCGTACATTGCAGAACGCAATTTCCAGTGAGGCACAGCGTCAGCAGAAGACTTTTCTACATTTGCTCTTCTCTGGTCCGAACAAGGCTTCTCGACCTTTCATCCGATTGGGTATACTTCGTACCGTCAGCGGCATGCACCAGAAGCGAGTCATGGAAGGAACAAATTCAGAGCTCCGGATTTGACCTCCGAAACTTCGGATGACCAGGACGAGCGCAATCAGCGTCAAACCTACGAGGACCGGGTTGATGGCAGGAATATAGACTGTCACCTGATCATTCGGATCACGAACCAGGATACTGGTATTATACACGATGAGCTATAGCTCAGCACTATAATGTATGGTCTGGGGTTCACATTCGAGGCCTCACCGACTACTATCGCGCGCAGATAGGCTGGTCCACGCCGCAGGGCGAGATACGTGCCATGCATCCCCATGGACTGGAGGGCGTTCCAGCCGGCGTAGGCGAAAAGTGGCGCACTCCTTCAATGCTGACTTGCAAAGAAGCAGAAACTGGACTCGGGCGCGGGAGATGATGTTGAGTTCGCGGGCTACGTGTGGCTTCCACATGCGGGCCGTGCCTACCCCAGGTGCTAGCCGGTAGTGGTAATCACGCGGTCGAGATACGTCCACCGACACCACTCTGCGAGCCGTGCAAGCATCGCTAACCGTAGACAACATGGCGCCCGGAACACCGTCCGCGACCCGATTAGACGACGGATGGTGGCGCATGCATCCTGGTTTCACGGCACGCAGCCGAGGCGAGGTGACAGCGGTTCTAGACAGCTCAATGGACAGCAGCAACGCCCAGGGGCCCAAAGGTCGAAGTGTAGGAAGGACAAAGTTTGACATCCTGGACGAGATACCGTTCGTGAAGGTCTGGCTGATGAGGGATTCTTCCTGCACTCGACGTTGCATATTCTATGCCGTTCATAGAAGGTCGATGGTTCGTATGGTGGAAGTATGAAGCTCAAGGAATCTGGCGAGGACTGGGCAGATATATGCTGTCTCAATGGCAGTCCTGGATCCTGTTCGTGCCCAGTATTCATCATTCACCATGTCCGACACTGAGCAGGCTCAGCAGGTTTGGCCAGATCGCAGCGTCGAAGTTCTCTGTTCCACGGTGATTGTATGCATTCTCAGCACAATCATCCTGATATGGCGAGTCGCCTATGGTATCAAGAACAAGCGCAAGATGCTGCTTTGTGATGGCTTACTGGTGATCGCCGGCGTGAGTGGACCTACCCACAAGTGGTATTGAGCTACAGCGGATCGTGCTCACAATGAACGACAGATTTTGAACCTCACAACGACTGCCATCCGCTTCAAAACGGTCCAACACGGGCTCGGCAAGCACTTCAATGATCCACGCGTTCTCCTGGTGCCAGGAAACATACGGGCATACAGCTACTACCTGTAAGAGAACCTTGAGCAATCCTTACAAGATGTGCTCTAGCAGACACCCGAGAAGTCGTACTTGCTAGCATTTCACGAAATACGCGAAGAGTATCTTCATTGACATAATGATCAGATACATCAACCAGATCATCAACATGCTGGCCGTCAGCATCCTCAAATACTCAATCTGCGCATATCTCCTCGCCCTGAAGTTTTCCACAATCTACACCATCATCGTGTGGCTGTCCATCGCCATGGTCACCGTCTTCAACCTGCTGCTCCCCTTGTTCAGTAACGTCAGCTGCACGCCCTTTGAGGCAAACTGGAACCGAGCCGTGACAGGCAAATGCTGGTACCATTCCAGCCAGCCTGTGAACTACATGCAAGGAGTTTCTAACTGCATCACTGATGTTGTGTATGTGGTTGCACCGATCATCTATCTCAACAACGTGCAGTTGAGCAGACGAACGCAGTGGGGCGTTAGAATGGTGTTCCTTCTCGGGCTGGTGTATGTCTCCCTCTTTCCTGACCCTGTCCATTGATTCATTAATCCCTCCATCCCTCCATCCGTCTTCCTCTTCCCCTCCCATGCTTCGTCTCCACTACTACAACTACCCCACCCTAACAACCTCCAGCGCAACCGTATGCTCCATCTTCAAAACCTACGAACTGCGCAACCTCGTCCGCACCAAGGACCCAACTTGGGACGGCGTGAACCTGACAATCTGGAGCGCAACCGAACTCTCTGTGGGCATCCTGATCGCCAGCCTCCCGCCCCTACGTAAGCAATTCGACAGCATGTTCCGCCTAATACTGCCGAGCACCTTCCAGACTAAACAGCGGTCGAAGTCGCGGTCTAGATCTAGGTCCATGCCGGGCTTGACGGGAAATAGCATTCCGCTATATACTATTGGCAAGCCGGCGAAAGAGCGTGTCGGGGCGGACGGAAGTAGCGAGGAATATATACTGCCCGAGGAGGCGTTGGGCGGGGAGGGCAAGATAGTGAAGACGACGACTGTGGTGCACGAAGTTGAGGAGAGGGAGCGAGGTAGGACGGCCGAGGGTGGGATGGTGCGGAGTGGGTTTGGAAAGGGGATTTAGAAGGGGAAGAGTGAGCGCGTGGCATTGGATGGAGAGATGGTACAAGCATTGGATGTGCGTTGGAAAGTGCATCAAGGTATGGGTACGAAAAGCGGCAGTCACTCAATTCGCTCTTCTTCTATTCGGGAGGAACAAATAGTCGTCTTGCACAAAGGTCTATTTGCCATATATACAGAAGCTACATGCTGCTACCAATCACCCAATCATGTCGACGACGCTCTCTCCTCAAGCTGCTTTTTCGCCGCCCACATCTTCTCCTTGCTTATCTTCTCCAGGATCTTGTCCGCTCCCCTCTCGACCAGTATCTTGGCCACATCTCTACCCAGCTCTTCAGCTTCGTCGGCACTCCTTACTTTTCGCGCGACCTCATACTCAACGGACTCTTTCCCATCCACACTAACCACCAATGTCTTGAGCAGCAGATGTTGCTCGTCCAGCGACACGCCCTCCTCCTCAACCGCCTGCCCATGCTTGTCAAAGTCCCGCGGCGGCTGCACTCCAGTCGTCAGTCCCTTGCTCCCGCGCCAGCTCGTCTCCACCCCAATCGGCACACTGCACCCACCCTCCAACGCCCGCAACAGCGCGCGCTCTGCCGAACAAGCCCGCGTCGTGCGCTCGCACTTGACGCCCTCCAGCATCCTCCGCATGCCCACGTCGTCTTTGCGGATCTCAATCGCCAGCGCGCCTTGCCCGACGGCATACAACATGCCCCCGTTATCGCTCGTCAGATACTGGCTTATGCGGTCCTCCATGCCCAGCCGCTTCAGCCCCGCTGCGGCCAGGATGATGGCGCTGTATTTCGAGTTCTCGGCATCCAGCTTGCCGAGCCGCGTCCCGACGTTGCCGCGGAGATCTTGGAAGGAGAAGCTCGGGTGTAGCTTGCGCAGCTGGGCGGCGCGCCGTACGGACGAGGTGCCGATGGTGGCGTCTGGGGGAAGCGTGGCGAGGGTCGTCGTCTTGGGGAGGCGCGGCGAGATTATGAGGGCGTCGCGGGGGTCGTGGCGGGGGAGGATGGCGGCGAGTGCGAGGTTCTCGGGGAGCTGGGTGGGCATGTCTGGTGGTTATTCGTTAGTGCCATTGTGCCATTGTACTCGTGGAGAACGGAGGCAAGAAGATGGAGGCTACCTTTCAAGCAGTGCACTATCATGTCCAGCTCGCCCTGCTCGAGCATCCCCTCCAGTTCACCGGTCCACAGGCTTTTTGCATTCTCGCCTTGCGACAGCTGTTGCAGCGGTGTGACTTTGTCCTTGTCGCCCTGGGCTAGTACGGGGCATATCTCGTACGTTCGGTCCGGATAGGCGTCCTTTAAGGTCTGCTCGACAGATCGCGCCTGTATCTGCGCGAGCGTCGAGCTCCGGGTGCCGATCTTGATGCTTGGGAACTGCGTGCTCGCAGAAGTTGTTGTGGACTGCGGCGCCGATTGAGAAGGCGTTGGGAGGCTCGTGGAGGTTGCTGGTGCCATCATAAAGAGGTTGTTGTCAGATATCCGAAAGCAGAGAGGCAATTGGAGAGGTGAGAGATGAATGTAAACTTTAGAGCTTTGGTGGGGCAGATTCAGGTACGTTTCCTTTTCGATTAGATGCTGCTTATCGATAAGCGATAGCCCCGCCCCGAGTACGAACCCTGGAAGTGCTTCGTAGGCCTTGCCTTCTCCTCCACATCCATAATTCCATCTCTCTCATGCAATCCATGCTGTCTTTGGGATCAACATATCGTTCCTGACGTTCTGGAACTCAAGCTACTCTGGGTAAACGCAGACAGCGCTGCGCCGCCGTCATTTAGCCCGTTTGTTGGAGCCAGCACTGGAACCTTCGCGTCTGCAACGACGCGAATGCTACCCGATTGCGGATCGTCTTTTGACTAGTGTTTCTGCGAACGAAGAATGCCTCACCTTGTCCTTCAAAGAGTCTCACACGATGACCAAACCAGTGAAACTCTACGGGGTAAGGATATCGAAAAAGAGTCCAGCTCATCATAAAGAATGGGGTTTGGAGCGGCCATCTGCCTCCCCTTCTCATTAGCTCCTCGTCAAATTTGCCATCCTCGGTTAGACCACGACGGGCTGGTGCCAACGTCAGACTAGACATGAAGGCTGTCATGTAAGTGCTCATACAAGCTATTTCGCTCTTGCCTATGCGATGGCATACATCACGAGCCATTTGTGTGATATGTTCAGACAGGCTTGCTTCCCTTCTTCCGCCATGATAGCTATATATGTAGTCAGCAGCACGCCATTAGACTAAAACTGACGTGTGTCGCGGGGCTAGATAATGAATTGCATGCTGATCAATTAAGTCCGTGTAGCTTGCATCTTTAAACCTTCAGTTCCGTTGTTGAGTTTACCTTTGGCATCATGACTTCTTCTCCAATCAAGTCAGTGGCTGTTATTGGTGCTGGAGCAGCCGGTAAGGCTTGTTTCACTGGCATCCTCGAAAACTACTCACGCTGGTGTAGGAGCAGCAGCCGCGGTTGCGCTTTCTGCTGAAGATGCTTTCGACGTGATACGCGTGTTTGAGCGTCGAGAGGTCCCTGGCGGTACCTGGTTAGTCGATAAGACTCACTTCCCTAATTCTGGGCTGACTCCATTGTCATCACAGGATCTACGATGCGGACCCGAAGACACCAATAGTACTGCATCCAGGGAAGCTTCCCACCGAGACCGATCCACCTCTGAAAACACCCGCAAGACTCCCAACCACTACACCACCGTCCCCACAGTACCGCTATGACAGGACTCCTATATATGCGGATCTTACGTGAGTCTGACCCATACCGGATCTATGTCGAGATGGAAGGGCTTGCTTACACCGTTCTTGAAACCCCAGTACCAATGTACCGGCCATCGCAATGTCATTCTCAGATAGACCGTTCGCGTATGGACCTTTCGTTCCGCACTGGATCCCGAAACAGTACATCGAGAACTACTTCTCGTTTCATCAGGCTGACAAGCACCTGAGTCTGAATACCACTGTCGAGGATGTTTCTAGGATAGTAGGTAAGAATAAGGGAGAATACAAGTGGAAATTGAAACTCCGGCGGTACGACCCAATTCAACATGTAGACGATTGGTGGGAAGAAACGTTCGACGCAGTTATAATAGCCAACGGTCACTATTCCGTGCCGATAGTAAGTGCTCTCAGTCACTCTGCGAACAGGCATCGTCTGACAATGCGCTCTGATAGGTCCCGCAAGTTCCTGGTCTCAATGAATATATGAAGAAGTATCCGGGACGCGTTGTTCATTCGAAGTCCTACCGAACATCCGAATCCTACTCAGGCCAGCGCGTTGTAGTGATCGGTAACTCCGCCTCAGGACACGACATCACAACCCAGCTTGTGGAGTCTAGGAAGCCTCAGCTACCTATCTATCAATCAAGACGTTCCAAATCCCTCTGGGATGGCCCAGATACACCACCAGACATCGAGTGGAAACCCATCATTGCGCGATTTGACGCAGAAGCGGACGAAATCATCTTCACGGACAACACACGCCTGAGAAACATTGATGCCGTCATATACTGCACCGGCTATGCCCCTTCGTTCCCATTCTGGAACACCGAAGCGAACGGTGGACCCCTTTACGACTACGACGACGGACACTTGAAAGGAATCTATCAACACACGTTCTTCCGATCCTTCTCCAATACTCTGGGTATCATCGGAATGCCACGCGTTCTTACATTCCGATCATTCGAGTACCAGGCCATTGCACTCGCGCGCTTATTCGCAGGTCGCAATACCAAGCCTCTGCCACCTCTTGCTGAACAAGAAGCATGGGAGAAGAAAAGACTTCGACTTGTAAAGGAAGAGGGACGCAAGTTTCACGATATCATATGGGACAACGGCGAAACGATGGGCTGGCTCCGCTTTCTGTTCGAGCTGAGTGGGCTGCCCGTTCTGGAGGGCATAGGAAGAACTCCGCCCGTGCTGAACAAGGAGACACGATGGGCGATTGAGCATGTTAGAAAGTATCCAATACCAGATCGCGGCAAGGCTGGAGACGATGAAGCAGCCGTAGCAGAGGATGGGGAGTGGCTTGTTGTGAATCATTGGGGCCGAGGCAAAGATAGCTTGCATTTTATTTAGCACAGGCATTAACGTGTCTGTACGCGTGATGCACGGATTTGCGTAATGCACGCGGAACAATATAAACGCTCTACTAGAGATAAGGTAATAGAGCTACCTATAATTAATATTATTATAGAATTTTCTAGTAGTATATAAAGCTAATAGCTATAATTAGTTTATACTATTTATATCTATTTAAAAGCTTAATATTATAGCTATAATATATTAATCTATTTAGTATAGTAGATATATTATTTATAGCCTTACTATTATTTATAGTATTAATAATATATTTTTAATACTTTCTATACTACTAAAGTAATTATAAAGTCTTTTTTTTTATTCTTTTAGAATAGTTATAAAGCCTTTTTAGTATTATAAGTAGACTTCTAAATAGTATACTAAGATACCTTTTTAGTTTTTTTTTTCTTTT